>JARACY010001770.1:0-52156 GCA_029255725.1 Scrobipalpa atriplicella | reverse complement strand
TGAGCTCATTTTGTATGAAAAAGCTATTTTTTTTTTCATTTCCTGAAAAAAATCCTGTAATAGTTGTTCAGTTCGTTGACTGAGCAGTCCCTATCAGTTTGCGGGACGCTGTCCCTTACACCCAGTAGGTATGTGTTATTTTTTTTAATCCGTGCTTCTAAATTTCCGAATGATTAAAACGTTTTCCCACTTTCACCTCAAAAAGAGCACATTTCCCGCCTAAATTCAGTGAGGAAAAGGCCATTTTATTCTTAAGAGAGACCAAGTAGCTTTTTAATTTTATTAAATGAGGCAAAGGTATGTCATTTTTTGACACAACTGGTATCCAAATGGTTTTTTTCTTTTTTTTATTTGGTCTCTTGGGGGTGCGTTCTGAAAATTGATGCAACCTAAAATTTTATTTTGTAGACTATTTTGTTACGTTTTACTGTCTTGTAAAGTATTAAATTTTAATGTTTAAATATATTATTATTGTTGTAATTAATTTGATTTGTATTAAAAAGATAAAATTAATAACATTACATGCTAATTTTAGAATAATTTTACGTCTGCTTAATTTATTTTTTAAGTGTTGTTGCAATTTCCGAACGCAACTTTTCCAATAAAAAAGTAATAATGGCATTTTCTCCTAATTTCACACCTCAATATTTTCTCACTGAAAGTGGGAAAAGTTGTATGTATCACACGAGAGCGAATTCATTTACATCTCGTGCTTTGAATCCTTCGGTGAGCTCAGGATACAATTTTTTAATCACTCGCTACGCTCGTGATTCAATTTTAGTATCCTTCGCTACCTCAGGATTCAAAATCAGCACTCGCAGTAAAAACGAACTTCCCTCTCTTGTTGAACAAATAACTATTACAATTTCTTTGTTTACACTCTAGACCTTAAATGCTGTACATTAGTGATCGATTCCATCCATACCACCATCTACTATCCATGGGTCAATGAAGCTGCTACCGGAAGTCCCGGTGGAGACAATTCGGCGCCTGATTGACAAGGGTGGATGGATCACCTGTGCCCAGGGAGACGAGGAAAAATGATCCATCAAGAGTTTCGGCGATAGGTCAATGCACCTGGGTGAATGGAGGGAAGGTTTTTGTAAAAAATCCAATAGGTAGTTTATTAACTATCTACGCTTACTAGTGTTTATGGGATTAGGGTTTAATATATGTATGTATGTATGTATGTAATAACTTTATTGCACCTTCTTAGGACTAAAATACAGGAGTACTTAAACTTAACACAATTTAATGGCACAAAGGCGGACTTATCCCATTAATTAAAAATAAATTAAATTAATTATTTAATTATAAATATATTGTCCAGAAAATGTAAAACAAGTACTTAGTATCTGTTATTTTTTATTCGTAATGGGTTTGCCCTTGACTCTAGACACCTAGGTCAGGGATGACCGTGACAGAGTCGACGATGGAGCGAGCAAACCCAGAGGATGCCTGTTAAGGCACTGGCATTCTCACGCACCGACGTAAAACAGCAAGCTGTTTGGAGCCGGACTCCGGTGAGAGGGTGGTAGCGAGCCAGACGGTAAGTAATTTTCACAGAAAAAATGTTATTACCTAAAAGAAACTATTATAAATTCATGCACGAAGGAATGAATTTATCTAATAGAATCCACGAATATCAGATCCACAGATCTTTGTAACAGGACGAGCAGGTTTATGCTTGAAAAGGCACGCTGAATGGAACTTTTTCAATAACTCTGAAAAGAGTTGGCACGGAAAGTAACGGTGAATTTTAGCTTTTTTTCCTCTTTTCAATATCCTGCCAGATACGGGTTTTGATTAGAATTCAAAATTCGAATAGAAAAGGAATTCAAAAATGGAATCAAAAGAAAAATGTTCCAAGATAAAGTCATGTTTTTGTGAAATAATAAAAGTAAAAGAAAAGTTGTTGTTCTGACATACGAGTGTATATGACTTATTTATGACTATTGAGAGTGAATATGACTTATTTATGACTATTCGTCTTTTTCTCGACGTCGAGCACAAGCTCAGAAACTGTTTGGAAAACTACACTAAACTGAAATGAAAATGCTATATTTCAAATTACTATCCCTATTTGGAAAGCTATGCCTATCAGTAGAATTTTCTTATTTATGTATAGAAATAAGTTAATTTTCACCATGTTTACATCTAAGACAAAAAAAAGAAAAAAAACCGAGAATACCAGTCATTAATTTCCCAAATTCCGAGTAAATTCGCGAATTTCCCGTGTGTAAAATCAAGGAACAGTTGGTGATTGCACGGTCGCTCACCCGGACTTTGGTCTGTTGTATTACTGCCTTAACACCCAGTATATGATCTGGTCAGGTGGATATAGGTAGATTACAGGAATGAAAGTTATATAGGCAAAAGAAAGGATAATGAATTTGAATGTGGACGGATAATGTTGAGAAAGGACGACCATGTCCTTTGTCTCTTTCTGTGTACCTACAATAAATGGTTAAATAAATAAATAAAAGAAAAGATGGATGGATTGTACTAAAGATGGTATTTTGAGAACAGGTGTCGGTGTGAGGGTTGAAGTGACGGCTGATAGGGATGAATGGAAGAAGAAAACTTACTGCGCCGACCCCAAGCAAGGAAGGGAATGATGATGAGTAAGGTAGCTACGAGGTTTGTAGCTCTTTGCTACACAAATGCTACGGCGTAGCAAATGGGGTATGTTATGATATTGTCTTGTTTTTTGTATTGTGTCTGATATGTTGTGTTTCACATATTATGTACCTAATTCACGAAGGCATTGAAGAAATTATCAGTGTATCTAGTCCGACCAATTAATTTTAATTCATCTGACCACGTCAGTCTGTATATTTGCCCATGGAGCACATAGTATTACAGTATAATTTAATGTTTTGTTTTTTCCAAGGCAGTTTTGTACGCCGATGTTTTTACGGCGCGCAGTCACGGCACAGTGTATCGATCTGGGGCGAGCATTTGCCTCCATTTTGATAAATAGCTTAAATTAGATTACCTTGTTTTGGACTGCATTTGCATTGGACTTGTAATGGTGATTGGTCAGTTTTGATGAGAAAAAAAATTGTGACGAAAAGAAAGAGACAAAAACTAGAATGAAGTACTTTTGTGCTTATAGGAAAAAACTCTCAGCATTTTTTAATGTAAGCTATAATCTTATTTTTAAAATTAATTATAATGATTTTATAGCAGTATTATAACCATTTATTAAGTGACTAGGTCTGTTATTTATCGCTTTTAGCAAGAGGCCTTATTTACTACATTTTAAAAATAAGATTATAGCTTACATTAAAAAATGCTGAGAGTTTTTTCCTATAAGCACAAAAGTACTTCATTCTAGTTTTTGTCTCTTTCTTTTCGTCACAATTTTTTTCTCATCAAAACTGACCAATCACCATTACAAGTCCAATGCAAATGCAGTCCAAAACAAGGTAATCTAATTTAAGCTATTTATCAAAATGGAGGCAAATGCTCGCCCCAGATCGATACACTGTGCCGTGACTGCGCGCCGTAAAAACATCGGCGTACAAAACTGCCTTGGAAAAAACAAAACATTAAATTATACTGTAATACTATGTGCTCCATGGGCAAATATACAGACTGACGTGGTCAGATGAATTAAAATTAATTGGTCGGACTAGATACACTGATAATTTCTTCAATGCCTTCGTGAATTAGGTACATAATATGTGAAACACAACATATCAGACACAATACAAAAAACAAGACAATATCATAACATACCCCATTTGCTACGCCGTAGCATTTGTGTAGCAAAGAGCTACAAACCTCGTAGCTACCTTACTCATCATCATTCCCTTCCTTGCTTGGGGTCGGCGCAGTAAGTTTTCTTCTTCCATTCATCCCTATCAGCCGTCACTTCAACCCTCACACCGACACCTGTTCTCAAAATACCATCTTTAGTACAATCCATCCATCTTTTCTTTTATTTATTTATTTAACCATTTATTGTAGGTACACAGAAAGAGACAAAGGACATGGTCGTCCTTTCTCAACATTATCCGTCCACATTCAAATTCATTATCCTTTCTTTTGCCTATATAACTTTCATTCCTGTAATCTACCTATATCCACCTGACCAGATCATATACTGGGTGTTAAGGCAGTAATACAACAGACCAAAGTCCGGGTGAGCGACCGTGCAATCACCAACTGTTCCTTGATTTTACACACGGGAAATTCGCGAATTTACTCGGAATTTGGGAAATTAATGACTGGTATTCTCGGTTTTTTTTCTTTTTTTTGTCTTAGATGTAAACATGGTGAAAATTAACTTATTTCTATACATAAATAAGAAAATTCTACTGATAGGCATAGCTTTCCAAATAGGGATAGTAATTTGAAATATAGCATTTTCATTTCAGTTTAGTGTAGTTTTCCAAACAGTTTCTGAGCTTGTGCTCGACGTCGAGAAAAAGACGAATAGTCATAAATAAGTCATATTCACTCTCAATAGTCATAAATAAGTCATATACACTCGTATGTCAGAACAACAACTTTTCTTTTACTTTTATTATTTCACAAAAACATGACTTTATCTTGGAACATTTTTCTTTTGATTCCATTTTTGAATTCCTTTTCTATTCGAATTTTGAATTCTAATCAAAACCCGTATCTGGCAGGATATTGAAAAGAGGAAAAAAAGCTAAAATTCACCGTTACTTTCCGTGCCAACTCTTTTCAGAGTTATTGAAAAAGTTCCATTCAGCGTGCCTTTTCAAGCATAAACCTGCTCGTCCTGTTACAAAGATCTGTGGATCTGATATTCGTGGATTCTATTAGATAAATTCATTCCTTCGTGCATGAATTTATAATAGTTTCTTTTAGGTAATAACATTTTTTCTGTGAAAATTACTTACCGTCTGGCTCGCTACCACCCTCTCACCGGAGTCCGGCTCCAAACAGCTTGCTGTTTTACGTCGGTGCGTGAGAATGCCAGTGCCTTAACAGGCATCCTCTGGGTTTGCTCGCTCCATCGTCGACTCTGTCACGGTCATCCCTGACCTAGGTGTCTAGAGTCAAGGGCAAACCCATTACGAATAAAAAATAACAGATACTAAGTACTTGTTTTACATTTTCTGGACAATATATTTATAATTAAATAATTAATTTAATTTATTTTTAATTAATGGGATAAGTCCGCCTTTGTGCCATTAAATTGTGTTAAGTTTAAGTACTCCTGTATTTTAGTCCTAAGAAGGTGCAATAAAGTTATTACATACATACATACATACATATATTAAACCCTAATCCCATAAACACTAGTAAGCGTAGATAGTTAATAAACTACCTATTGGATTTTTTACAAAAACCTTCCCTCCATTCACCCAGGTGCATTGACCTATCGCCGAAACTCTTGATGGATCATTTTTCCTCGTCTCCCTGGGCACAGGTGATCCATCCACCCTTGTCAATCAGGCGCCGAATTGTCTCCACCGGGACTTCCGGTAGCAGCTTCATTGACCCATGGATAGTAGATGGTGGTATGGATGGAATCGATCACTAATGTACAGCATTTAAGGTCTAGAGTGTAAACAAAGAAATTGTAATAGTTATTTGTTCAACAAGAGAGGGAAGTTCGTTTTTACTGCGAGTGCTGATTTTGAATCCTGAGGTAGCGAAGGATACTAAAATTGAATCACGAGCGTAGCGAGTGATTAAAAAATTGTATCCTGAGCTCACCGAAGGATTCAAAGCACGAGATGTAAATGAATTCGCTCTCGTGTGATACATACAACTTTTCCCACTTTCAGTGAGAAAATATTGAGGTGTGAAATTAGGAGAAAATGCCATTATTACTTTTTTATTGGAAAAGTTGCGTTCGGAAATTGCAACAACACTTAAAAAATAAATTAAGCAGACGTAAAATTATTCTAAAATTAGCATGTAATGTTATTAATTTTATCTTTTTAATACAAATCAAATTAATTACAACAATAATAATATATTTAAACATTAAAATTTAATACTTTACAAGACAGTAAAACGTAACAAAATAGTCTACAAAATAAAATTTTAGGTTGCATCAATTTTCAGAACGCACCCCCAAGAGACCAAATAAAAAAAAGAAAAAAACCATTTGGATACCAGTTGTGTCAAAAAATGACATACCTTTGCCTCATTTAATAAAATTAAAAAGCTACTTGGTCTCTCTTAAGAATAAAATGGCCTTTTCCTCACTGAATTTAGGCGGGAAATGTGCTCTTTTTGAGGTGAAAGTGGGAAAACGTTTTAATCATTCGGAAATTTAGAAGCACGGATTAAAAAAAAATAACACATACCTACTGGGTGTAAGGGACAGCGTCCCGCAAACTGATAGGGACTGCTCAGTCAACGAACTGAACAACTATTACCAGGATTTCTTTCAGGAAATGAAAAAAAAAATTGCTTTTTCATACAAATTGTCTGATCGTGCTGGTCATTTTGTATGAAAAAGCTATTTTTTTTTTCATTTCCTGAAAAAAAATCCTAGTAATAGTTGTTCGCAGTATAAATTCCATTAAAGATTGGTTTAAGATTTCAAGATTTGACAAATACAAAAAGATAGCGTTGACAAAATTGCACTGAATTTAATAATTTTGAAAATTGAAAAAGATTACCCAAAGTTTACCTAAAAGACAAATCACAGAAAACAGAAAATTACATTTTAGATATTGCAGCAGATCTCTTCATTTCTCTGGAGCTTCCAAATATCCCATTAAAGTATAATCTCGGCGTTTTAATAATAAAAGAGGGGAATCATTCTTCAAGGGTTGGTTAAGAATTATCTTCTGAGCCTCTCTGAGATTTCTGAGACTCGCTTTTGTGGCATTCGGGGTAATACTCGTTGCTTGATGAAGAAATTACACTTTGCAACACGGCTGATTAATTTCGAAGGTACAATGATTCTGTTGTTTGTCATTTTTACTGTGTTGTTTTTTTGGTCCATCACATCACAAGGACAGCTATTATTTTTTTTATTTTATAGCCAGCTAGCTACAAGCTTCTCATTTTGTAAGCATATTCAAACCACCTGGCAATTCAAATGTTTTTCTGTTTTATTTGCGGTAGTCTAGGGTTATAGATGGTTATAAAATCGACAACATAAAGCTGTTTGACGTCAGAATCTGGAATTGATAGAAAATAATCCGGTAGCTATGCCGGTAGCATCATAGTAATAGTAGCATGTTATTTCTCAGAGTCTTTCTACCTATATAGTATGGTTATTTATATGGTTATGATTTCTTTCATATTTTTTCTTCTGAACTCTCCAAAGATGTTTCATCGCCAAAATATTTTCCTTACAACCGCTAGGTATGTATTTCGTAATCTTCACTCCACGTTAGCCGTCCATCATAACTTCTTCAGGCCAAGTTTACTTCTACGGCTTCGTCTAATGCAACTTGAGCCACCAGTTGCCAAGTCTGCAGTTGGCAACATTGGCAACTCTAAAGAGTTTGCGTGAGCTGAATACAGGGACACGAGGTTTCACTTAGACGACAATTTTTGTGGCATTACTCAGTCTTTACTAAAATCGAGAAAAAAATGACGTAAAGTTGTGCTTACTCAAAAAAATTAGGATAGTGTTGTTTTCCTTCTGAATAGCATCTGTCGCAGCTATCCTAAATACAGAGTAGGTAGTGGGCACCCACATTTTATAGAGGGTATTAGATCCTGATTCCTGCTACATCTGACAGATTTAGATTCTATAGTTTTTATAGTGTAAAATCAAAGTTAAGAATAAACTTTTTTTTAAATACAAGGAGAGGCCTCCGCCTAGGAGCGGGACGATATAGGCAAGATAAGATAAGATGAAATAAAACAACTCAAATTCTAGGTAATTTTTCTTTTTTCATTAACTTTACTCATCAACTCTCACTCCCAAATCCTTCACAATCCACGTAAATTCATCAACTTAAATCATAAAGCAGATTTTTATTTTTTCTGTTGAGCGTCGAGACAAAGGCTTCTGCCTCCATTCCGCCATTACTCTTGGCGCCAAAACAAAGCGTCTTCGGCGCTCTTCATTACGCGATGGATCAAACTGGAGGACTGAGCGTAATCTCTTGCCGGAGATTTGCATACTCTGTGCTAGGGTTGCCGATTTCAGACGATTTAAAAAAACATCTGCATGCCAGATCATTGCAGGATGTTCTTATTATCTGATAATATTCAAGTAAATTTTATACAAAAAGTACCTACTTATATTCAACATGCGAATATCTCATAAAAATTTCATAAAATGCATTATGTTTATTTTACTCTTGTTTAGTAAAGTAACACCCCTACACACAGCTTGAACGAGACAAGACACTCATCTATCAAGCAGGAAAGAGACAGGCAAAGGAAATGCACTCGCCGCCGCCACTTCATTAGCGCGCGACTTTCCGCCGCGGTTTGGCGCGCAGCTGTCAAATGACAGCGTTCCAAATATGAATTGCTTTTGTTTTTCAGCGCTAATGGTTTAATTTGTGGCCAGTTATAAAACGGCTGGTTGGCAGAGACATTCGATTTCGATTAGCCGTTTTTTCCTCGTTGGTATTGCCAGATTGTGGTTAATGGGAATGATTTTCGCGAGTTCTTTTTTTTTATTATTATTTGTTCCATGCTGGACTGGAAGCGATGGACAAAACATAGAATTGTGCCTACCTAGTTGCTTTTCTTTCCGAGCATACTGCAACCTATCACTAGATAATAAATGCTAATTAGCAATACATCATTTTATTTGTTCTCAATTTGTTCTACTTTCTAAAATGACCCATGACCCTCAATACATGTCAGACATGCCGAAAACACCCTATTAATACTAATAGTCTTTGACGCTCTGCCTACTCCGTACGGGATACAGGCGTAACTAATGTTTTTTTTTATTGTTTCAGGATGGAGGAGACAGTGCGATCTCTTCTGCAGTACAAGAGTCGAGTGGAGACTTTGAAGCAGGAGAAGGCTTCCTTATCATCAGCCCTGGAGGTGAGTCTAGTATTTTCCACCTAGATATTAGGGGTGTAAGGGACAGCTTCCCACAAACTGATAGGGGTGGCACAGTCAACGAAACTGAACAACTTTCACGGGGAAATTGTTACAGGAAAAAAATGAATTTCCCAAACAACCATCAGACAATTTGTATTTAAAACCAATTTTCTGTATATCCTGAAAGAATTTGGTCGTGAAAGTTTTTTTTAGTTTCGTTGACTGAGCACATTAATGTATAAACTTAATAGGCCATCAAATCAAACTAATAAGCTTTTATGAACGAACCCATAGTTTCTAGTTACTCATCGCGTTTTTTAAATTTAATGTACCTACTTAGTAAGCAAGTTATTTTAGGTAGGTCAACAACTGCTTGGATACTGACCAAGTAAGTTTTAGTGACAAACAAAATTCCAATTCGGTTGAAAGCGACCCACTGCACGTAGCTAAAACTACAAATATTTGGCACTGTGCGGAAATTGTGATATAACTTTTAGAAAACTAGAGTGTTCACCTTTACAGTTAAGCCAGAAGTAGGGTAATGTTATTCTCGTGGATATTCTACTCTAGAATTATTGTACATAAATAAAGTCACGCCTTTATCCCTTACGCGGTAGGCACGCGTCGTAAAAGGCGCTTTCGCCACGTCTAACAAAAATTTAGGGCAATTTTAGATTGTAATGTGTATCGCTGCAGTGACAGGTTGTCAACCCATCGCCTAGTTTACAATACACTGTAACCCTCGAATCCCTTTTGATGACTTCTAAAGCATGCCCGGGGGGAAGGGCAGTTCGAACATTCTATGAACATTTTTCTTTCGCTCCCAGTCCAGCATGCAAGTTTTAAGTAAGTCAGTTTTACTATCCCTTTAAATACCCAAGAATATAATAATGATAAACTCCGCTAAGAAAACAATTACCAAACAGTCCAAAACTTTCTAACGTATATGACAAAATCATTACTGCTTTAAAAGGAAAGTAAGACGATAAGGAAAACAATTAAAACATCTCGAAACACCCCATTTCGTGCCAAACTTTTTTATCCCCGAAAAGTCCGTACGATACTCCCATAAAAAAGTTTAGGTAGAAAACTCCGGCGCGTCATACAATATTAAGTCGCAAATTGCTCCCCAAATATACCGTAAGCTGTTGAATTAAAAATTCACAAAGAATCCTACCTATTCGCTTGGCTAATAATTTTCCTTTGCCAATTTGTGATGGCTTTCAGGCTGATACAAATTTCATGGCATGAAAGGGCTTTTAAAATTGGTTATGTAAAACGAAGAATCAAAACGAAACGTCCGAAATATTTCATTAAACCGGCGGCCTTTGTCTGGTCCTCTGGGTAAAAGTTAGGGTACCTAACTGTTACTAAGTTTTGGCCGTTTGAACTCTTTATTAAAGGTCTATATTGTGACGCAATATTTATTCGTACTTGTATGTTTGTGGGCCTGTTGCCTCTAACAGCAAAAACTATGTTACTCGGAATCATGAGAAACAACCAATATAATAGCATTTTACACACCCTTTTTGTTAATTTTCGGGTGCAAGATACGGGGTGCAAGGGACAGCTTCCCGCAAACTGATATATTGCTTAGTCAACGAAACTGAACAACTTACGCAAGGATTTTTTTTCAGGAAATGAAAAAAAAATGACTTTCCCATACAAAATTACCACCTCAATCAGACAATTTGTATGGAAAAGGCTTTTTTTTTTTCATTTCCTAAAAGAATTTCCTGGTGAAAGTTGTTCAGTATCGTTGACTGAGCAACCTCTCAGGAAAGCTGTCCTCTACACACGGTATATTCCTCGTCTGTTTGGAACAAACAAAGTCTCATTTCTTTTGTAACTTATAAAAGAACTACGACAAATATCGAGTAACGAGTGAAACCGAACGCACCACAAAATCAACAAGACAACAAGTTTCTATTACCTTGTCATAAAATTCAATCGCTCCAACTAGAATCACAATCAATTGCTGGGCCTTTTTGGGACATGTAATAGAACCGCATACAAACCCAGCGATAGAATGTAAACAACCTATTTACTTCGTGGAAAAGTGCCGAAATATTCAGCAGGTAAGGATGTACATGGAAAATGTGAATGGTCGTCCGTACTTCATTGTCCTTTCAGTCATGTTTTTCTACCCTGCTTTTCGCATGTCAACAATATCGAAGTGTGGTGGATTTGAGTTTTGATTTTTACGTTTCCTAGTCCTATTTTGAAAAAAATGAAATGAAAAAAAATGAAAAATAATTTATTTACTAGCATAATTCTAAATACATGCAGTTCGGTACAATTCAGAAGTGCAATTAAAGTACATACACGGTTTAAACAGGGGTTCCCAAACTAGGGCTAGGCCTGTATTTTGGGATACCAGATTAAATTACATTATTACATTTTTCCTCCAAACAATACGATACGATGGTCCTGCAAACAATACGAGAGGGCAAATTAATTATGCTTCATACTTTACCACTTTTATCAGCCACTACTACGCTTCTGAACAATCCAATTGAAAAGCGGTTTGGCAAGCAAACTGCAAAAACTAAATTCAGGCGAGATAATATCAAAACTAACATGTAATCACATAATATTTTTTTGCATTTTGCTTGCCAATCCGCTTTCCAATTTCAAAAAACTAACAATTAATCACATTATTATGTGATTAGATATAAGTTAGTTAGTTATTTACGAAAACACAGTGATTAGATGTTAGATTTCGTATATTATTTACTTTGGTAATTTGTATAAGCTCATATTAAATTCAAAAATACTTATTTATATATTATGCAAAGACACGAATGTAGCTCGTTTTTGAATATTCCTATCTTGATATCACGTCGGGGCTCTATTGTGTGGAACCCCACTTTTAATATCTCCTCCATTTTATAACGTCAGCTACTCTCAACGAGTTTTATTGTGTTCAAGAAATTTTATATTTTCTGTTGAAGTTTGAGAGGCATTTGAAGAGGTGCGATTTTATGAAAAGATTTATTTTGATCAATATTCTTTCAATTAAGCTTTATTTTTTCTGACTGGCTTTCTTACTCGTGGTTAATCTGTGATTTTTCATGGGAGTGAGGAAGTAATGTGTGAATTCAAGTCCTATATATTATATTCTAACTGTATACTAAATATTACAAAATTAGTCCATCCGCTTCTACTGGCGTACGTATATTTTAAATTCTTTCGTGTATGAAGAAATTAACCTCAACAAAGTTGCCAGTTTTGGAAACACATAATGAAACAACCAGCAATGAAATAATGCAACCAAACGACATCTCCAAACTCACAGCTCATTTCCACCATCAACTTGGTCCCAGCACTTAATACTAGCAGGAGCCCTTCGTCACTAATTACACAAAAACACTCCCCCCTACCCTCCCCCCCCCCCCATCTGCCCTGCACCCCGCTATAATCCCTCAAAGAACGTCCAGTTATGACGCGACCAAACTCAGTTGACCCTCAAAGGGAGAGCTGACAGATTTTTGGGCGCTTAGAATGACTAAACGCTGAACTTGTCAGTCGATAGTTTTCGCACCATACTCTTTTTTCGCAATAGAAGTTTTGACAAAGTTCATGGTAGAATCCAATACTGTAAGCTATGAGATAAGCCATACAACCTTGAAGATGTAATTATACTTAAAAGTTAATTATAGCTAAAATTTCAACGTTTGTATTATAATCGTAGCTAATTGCTACGCCGTAGAAAATTCGTAGGTAGCAATGTACTTTATACAAAACATATTCATAGAAAGAAAAGAAAAATCCATTCTTTCTATTTTCTATCATTATCTCGAGAGCTCTATCGTCGTCGGTATTGCAATAATTAATTCTCGTATCTGGGCGGGCGGGTATAATCCAAAAATGATCGGGTGTCGCCCCCTGGCGGTAAACGCTCTTTAATGTCGCCAAATGACCGAACAAATCGGCGGCGGCGTTTATTGATGTTTCGAGATCGGTGGCTATATGGTTTGTTTTAAGACGATTTGGGAGTAAACCATGTTGTGCACTAAGGCTCGTATTTATAAAGCGATCTCAAGATTGAGAGCAATATTGAGTGCGGATTTGACAATGACATTTCTGATACGAACTCAAACTCGCTGTCACTCTTGAGAGCTGATTATAAATACTCGTTCGCCGTAGAAAAGCTGCGTAAAAGTTCTAGTACCTTATGGCAAAACTCGCTTAGGCACTCTTGATTGTCAGCAGACGGCCACCATACGACTGGAACTTAATATTTTCGACTCCACTACAAGATTAGAAGACCCTAAATCACTATTAGGTCGAAAGCTCTATCTATACTATTCAAGACAGCTTTGAGGAAACGCCTTTTGGTCCAGAACTCACGATAGATCAGTTGGATAAAGCAGTGGCATGGATCTCCGGCGTCGTAGGTTCATGCTATATACTTAGTTGAAATATCCCTGAAACTAAAATTATATCGACTTCTGTAGTTGATAGGCTGACAAATGTTTAATTCGATTCCTTTCTTCTAGCCTCTCATAGCTATTACTCTTTGACGGCAACGTTGTAAACTAGACAACTTCGGAATCTTTAAACTTGTGCGGTTGCCGTAACTTTGTGCGGGCTAAAAAGAAAGTTCGGAGCTAAAGCGGCGGAAGGAAGAAAGACCGCAACTTGGCTAGTTGCACTGCAGTGTCACTGATACAAAAGTGAGTGAATAAAAACTTCGGTAGCTCGCCGCGCTCATAAGTAATCTGTGCTATTATCTTATGGGGCAAGCTAACGAAGTCGAAATAATCTCATACGGTTCCAATTCGTTAGAATCAACTATTTTGCCGGAAGACGGTAGAGCTATTTAAATCTTGTTGTTTCAATATACTTGCTTTTGTTTTACCACTTTGCTATTTTTAAAGTTAGCACCTGCAATCATCTCCTAGAGTCTTGGTTCGTTAATTTTCAAAAACGGTCGACCCTATCAAAAAACATAGACCCTTCAAAGAGACTAATTTAGCCATACCACGGCTTAGTGCTCACGAGGCGGCTAATATTTCCCAGAATTGCCACGAAAGAGCATCGAACCCCGTACCCTCCGGCCCTTTAGACGCGCGTACCTGACAACAATACGAAAAATACTCGGAACTGTAATAAAAGCTACGAACCTTAACAATCACGCACACAACCATGCGAAGGGCAAGTTTGAAAAATTTTCAAGTTTGGTGCGAGGCAGAAGAGAGTTACTTAGATTTCTTAAAATTATCTCCAGCATACCTACTTACATGCAGTCATGCTTGTATTTCTTACGGGGTAAGCAGAATAACAACGTCTCAATAAAAGTCGTTATTTTTTTGCACTAAAAAAGTCCTTAAAATATCTAGGTACCTATTGTAACGTCTGCAACTTTTCGGTAAATTATTTTTTGATCTGCGCAACGGCACTTTAAATTTTCTATTTAGTTACTAAATCCTATATTTCCTATAACTTAAGGCTTACCCACACTACAGCGATATAAGGACATCGCGATGGCGGGAAGCGGGAAATCGGCTATGCACAATAGCTGGGGTTTCCCGGTTTAAAAGCCCCCCCTCTCCCCCCTCACCTGCCCCTTTAGGCCCCTGCACAATAATTCAGCTTCACCCTTCCAAAGTGCAAGGGCGCAGTTACCGAGGGCAGGTAGAGACGGGAAATCGATTATCGATTTTTTTGGAAATTTATGGTTTATGGTGGAGGAAAATTTTACGGTAGGCACTTGGTTTAATCAGCTTCGGGGAGGGATTAACTTTCGTAAATGTATCCTTAAATGAGTAGCACGTCATAGTAAAATTCCGTATCTATTGTACTAACAAACCTTCGGTAATATTATTGTTACGAAGTTTAAAATAATATTGGAAACGAATATTCAGATATCTGTCTTCTTCTTATTATTCTTATATATTTTCTTATCGAGTGGGTTTTTGAGTCGATAAACGACCCAATGAACTCTGGTGTCCGAGTTTTAAACTGCTTATTAGTAACAGCTAAGATGTCTGTGAACTAATGTCAAAGACAGCGATCGGGACAGACAATGACGGCCGAAATTTCTCTTGAAACATAGTTTTACTATAAAGTCGATATTTAATAAAATTATAACCACTTTTGTTAAAGGACTCCAACACAGCATCTCTATAGTTAATTTTAAAGTTTGGTCCGCGCAAATTATCGATAACTTTTCTCTCGCTGCACATCTCTACGTAGCCGGTCAGGTTGGGGTGCAGTGCATCGCGTCATCCGCGGCCCCCGCCGGTCCGCGCACGTCAAATTTACACCAAACTCTAATTGTGTTTGCCTTATTTGCTTATGTTATTTGTAAGCGGTTTGCTAGCGGTCTGTCGCGCTGGTGTGGGTGGGGCTTAAGAACTTATCTTGAAGGTAAATTAAATACAAACATAGTACAATAGTCCGTGAAATACGGGAAAAAGGCTAGGAAGATGATGATGATGATGATAGTAAAATAGTCCTAATCTAATCGCTATGTAGCGATTCTACATAGCGACTGCATCTTCTTTCATTTCAAGGAATTGAAAAGCTTTGTGAATGGAAATGGACAGTGGAAATGCAATTTAAGCCAATAAGCTTGCAAGATCAGTAGGCACATTCAATACAATGATAAATAATTTACTGTATGCCCTCATTTACAACACATTAATTCAAAAAACAACTAAATAAACACGATAAAAAACATGATTGATTTAACACATGAATCATTTGAAACAAAAGCAAAATTGCAAATTAGTTACAAATACACGTCCTTGCAAAATAATTGGCCAGCAAAAAATGCTGTGAATTAACTTTTTCTTGACGGCCACTCGCATTTGCATATCCTCATACATTATAATGCAATTGTAAACCTTCGCCACATAATAACATTCGGTAAGTTTTTCTATAAATCACAACCCCTAAGGTCGACAATTTGTCAAACGTCAAATTCATACTTTTAGTAATTTTGTTCTGTATTTTTGTGGGTGGTAGTTGGCTATTTTGTTTTTGATAGCATGTCATTTGGAAGAATAATATTGTAACAAGGACACACATAACATGGCTATGATTAATTTATATTTAATTCTTAAGACTACACTTAATTTGATAATGTAATTTGAAAAAATAAATAATGTTATATAGGTACAGTACGTTTGTAATACAAACAAGAAAACCAAAATATAGTTCTAAGCAGGAACGTCGAAGTAAAACTAACCAAACTGTTAAATAAATAAACCAATTTCTTTAAGAGATATTTCACTATAAACGCTGCGTCATCTCATAACGATATCATTACCCTAAAATTGCAAATAAATTCGCATTCAAAAGCTAATCAGCTAAAGAGCAGTCAACAACTCAACAATATTTTTGACGAAAGCTGCACTATCACAAGATTAATTATTGTTAATTCAGAGACTAGTTTCAACCTTCATTCAGCGCGTGAACAGCTTTCACCGAGTGATTACATTGCGGCAATAACGAGAATTAACCCCGTGGACCATTAATCATGGCCGCCAGTGTACGTCATTAGCTTTGTTCGGTCACGCGTAGGGGGCGCTGATGGACATGGAATTCTGGTTTAAAAATAGTTGGGCTTGATTGTTTTAAAATTAACAGATTCCATTCCATCGTGAAATTTTGGACGGGGTTTTAAAATTGAAAAGAGCTGACTTTCGCTCCAATCAAAAATAACAATGTCGTATTGTACGTGCCAACTCAAAAACCACCAAAAATCGCCTCTACGCCCGGACAATAGTAAAGGCAATACCAAAATTAAACGTACGTAACCTCACCCATTGAAATGGCACCCTTTGACGCGGTATCGCGCTCGTGTTGTTTCAGACAGACATACAGACAAACAGACGCAGTGCTTTGTGTCTCACCCTCGGTTGATGACTAATGAAAACGCACCGCCCAACACGCGTTTGCACTTGGTAAACACATATGTTAGAAAAGCGTTCAGGCGAAGCTGAGTTTTCAACACGCAAAGTTAGTTTTGTCGTGATAATTCGAATCAAATTTTACAAGACCTCTGACTGTAAACCGCCCATTTTCCGTGTTTTTCGTTTGCAGTTATGCGGAAAGGTCAAAATAGACTGGTTTGTTTATTTTTCTGACTGTGGGCGGTCTTGTAATTAAGAGTGCGAATGATGGACCCTTTTAAAGAGTTTTTTGAAACGAAAACAGCTTTGACGGAGGAGTGGCCGCGTCACGTGCTGATGAGTGAGTTTGTGAAAACATGATGATAGATAACTTGGGGAAAAATAACGGTTTATTTTTAAATAGAGATCGCAATCTAAATGAAGATGTCAATGTTGCTAGCTTCATCCGTAGGGTGTTGACAACAAGTGATTGAAGAAAATTGAAAATCAAAAAATAAATTAAACCAAGTTGATTACTAAACGGCAAATGTAAAACGATACGCTAAAATGAAACGCTCACCAAACTTACTTGCGACTTGCGTGATGCTCAATTTGTAATGTGAAAATCTCTTTTTTTCAGTATAGAGTAAGAAACCGTAGAGCTAGATCTTATTTTCCTTAATTCCATTGCAGGCGTCAGGAGCGCACTACCAGAGCCAGCTGACATCGCTGACTGCAGAGAACGAGCGACTGAGGGGCCAGTTGTCAGCTCTGTCAGCTGGCCTGGGAGGAGACCAAGAGAGAAGGCTGGATGATGTCGCTCAGCAGGTGGTCAGAGCGCTACTGTCGCAGAAGGTAAGGCTGATGATGATGATAAAGAAGGAGTGACTTGAGACAGGCTGTCTTCGGTGTTATCAGGAGATGGAGAGATCAGAAGAAATTGATGATGGGGCCATTGACGCTATTATCACAGATGGTAAGTTGATGAAAAAGTCATGTTCTTCTTTTCACACTGCCGCAGCCATAACCTAATATTAAAAAAACATCCGCAAATTTTAATCTTCAAATTCATTTGTCCTCGCCGAAAATCCAGTGCTCCGTATCTCTTAATCCGCGGGCAGCATTAAGATGCATCCCAGAAATTGTTTTCTCATAATTATAGTCCGGCGACCCGTGCCGGCGGCTTTAGCGGTGCTACATTCGCACATAAATCGTGCGAAATGGGACACTTTGGCCTTAGCCCCACCGTAATAATTTCAACAGAACCCTGGCCCACCCACTATAATCTGGGCCTAATCTGGTTGCTCTGCCCGATAATGTGAACGTTTGCGTTTAAATCTAGTGGCAGCCATCTTGTTTTGGTTTTGGCGCGAACTTTTCAGATAAAGATGGCGCCGTTTGTTGGTGTCGTGAAATGTTATTGTTTTGGGTTGATTGTTTTACGAGAAATTCCAGATTCCTCCGTTGCCGTAGCTTTGTAACTATCACAAACAGAGCACGACTTGTAAAACTTTGAGCAAAGTTTAAAATTAAGTTTCGCAACAAATAATTTAATTATTTATCAAGTTTGTTGATACTGTTTAAAGTAGATTTAGTAACTTAGCACTTAAACCGCAAACTTAAACATAACTAAATCATAATAGATTATCTTGCTCTCTCAAACATACATTAGCTAATAATATCACAGACAGGGTCTTTCATCAAGAGAGACACGAGAGCATATCTAATTACTCTTAAGACGTTGAGATAATTCCATGTGACGAGTCGTGACGTCACACGCGCTGTCATATGGCTTGATATTATGGGGGATGATCATCAATCAAGTGGAATGTGAAGATGATGCTAATTGCTTGTTAATATCCTATGAAATATATGAAGAGTTACTTGGGATGTATGGATGATTAGATTCCTACTATATGTACTATAATATAGTGCATAAGTATAGATTATATTCGATTACTCGCACATACACAACACAAAAACACACGCATACAAATTATGAACTCTACAATTTTAAAGCTCGCGAAATATGGATTATCACTTTTTTACTAACTTCCTACACTTCAATATACCTATAACCAGAAACTAAAATTAAATGCATATAACTAAATTAAAAATTCATTCAGTTTCAGTACAAAATAATCAAGCAAGTTTATAGAAAAGTTAAATTATAATTTAATCAAACCCATCTAATTTAAACTTACAAAACTTCGTAACTAGTTACTTAATGTAACTGGAAAATGCTTTAAAATCATAACCGACTTAAGTAATTTTATTTACCCTTAATTAACTTTAAAATTAATTCAGAGGAGTTTCATCTTTTAATAAACAAAGTTGCTCTGTCGTCCGCATAGCTGTGGTGTGGAGGTAAAACTTTGTAACTTGGAATCCTGAGATTTCATGGCTTCTTAGGAAATAAGGAAATAGCTACACATTGTCCAGTTGAACGGCGAACCGACAGGTTACATCACGGAGCAGAAAACTAGCTATCATAGACACTCATTTTTGTCCTATATATCAGTATGAATTTGGGTTTGACTTTTTTTTAAAGTAATGTAGTCTTTTCCAAGCCAGTGGGAGTAATTTTTAAAAAAATAGATAGGTATTAGTTACGGTAAAAGTCTTCAAACCTTAATTGTTTTTGAAGTGCACATTTTTAAACATTATATTTTAAATGTGTGATGTGACGATCTGCGATGGTCGAGCGCATTTTAAAACTATAGATGTTGGCGTATCTTGTATTTTTTTAAATTGGCAACAAACAGCGGGTCTTCCCCGTCTTATCTAACATCAGCATCACCCCTCTGATTGCGCCCGTCAATTACTTCTACTTGAATTTAATTTAACTAATGAAGCATAATTAAAATATACGCGTTTACTTCGAAGATGGCTGACGAGGGGCACACAGTTGTAACTTGATAAATTCTGGGCTTAAAGCAGGGATGTTCAAGATTGCTGCTATTACAAAGAAAATTACATAAATATTATCTCATTCCATAAGAATATTTCCTTTACGTTATTCTGACTTTTACCAGTAAAACGTGGGGGATATTATGATGAATGTGCTTTTGAACAACGTTATCATCATTTCTTTTTTTTCTTTTTTAGTTGATAAAAGAAAGATCGAATTCTTTAAAAAAAGGCATTTCCATAAAACTTCGTTTATATACTTAACTAATAATTACTATGGTTAACTCAAATCGACTAGGTTCTTCGTAAAAATTATCATGATTATTTATCTTCTGCAGTTAACACCTTTCCGTCCAAACCTGTATCTGTACAAGTAGCTACGATGCTATGCCGTAGCTTTAATCCGGAGCAACTTCCTACATTAACAACCCATTTAAACAAACCTGTTTCTTCATTCCAGAGCGTACGGGAGGAACTAGGATGCGCGCGAGCACGTGTGCGCGAGCTGGAGGCGCAAAACCGCGCGCTGAGTGCGCTGCTGGTGCGTCAGTTACGGCCTATACCACGGCCATCGCCAGCTACACCACATACGCCCGTCACACCGCATACTCCTAGGGATCTGCAAGGTAAAGACACATGCCCCTTATTTTAGACAAGAGTCAGAGCCCAGTACGCTGCTGGTGCAGCAGTTACGGCCTATACCACGGCCGACGCCAGCTACGCCACATACTCCAGTCTCGCTGCAAGAGATCTACTAGAGATCTGCAAGGTAAGCTGAATATTTCCTACCCTTGTCGAAGCTGAGGAGCTGTTTATTGAAAACGCTGCTAGTTCACCTGCCAGTCCTGTCACGCCGCAGAGTAACCTTGACTAGTAATTGTGCTAAATTAGAGCTATTTGTGTTGGTGATGGGGCAACTACAATGCTCCACAAGGCGTACCCTTCTTGGCCGTACCTCATATTTATCGGGCCTGCAAAATAAAAATAAAACTTATCACCAAGTTGTTGACAATCTGCTATGACATTATACCACAGAGCCGAGTAATAATAACAGAACTGAGTAATTAGTCAACTGGCGTCTATACAGGATATTATACTTCGTTTACGACCGCTATATTCTATTCCGTCTGCTCACAAAAAAACTATCTGGGATCACTATCACTACCTTGACTAATTCATTACACCATCCCAAATTCCAGTGCACCTAGTAGATGTGGGTTCATGCGGCTCGCTTGTCTCCTTTCGGGACTCACCTCCCCCCGCGCCCCCAGTGCCGCAGCCACACTCTCTGAACCAGGATGACAAGAGGCGGCACCAGATCCTGTCGGACATCTGGACGGAGCTGAAGGGTTTGGAGGTGACGCCGGCGAACCTGGCGCGGGCGCTGTCAGCTGTGGATCCGACGCTGTGGGCGCCGCCGCCACGGCCCGCCACGTTGAGCCTGAGCATGCCGCAACCTGATCCAGTCCGTGGTAAGCTAGCTGTAAACTTGATGCCCTGAATATTATATCAGTTTTGAAAATCAGAATATATTTCAAAGAAACTGCGGATCGTTGAACATGCTTTTAACTCTCGTAAACTCTTCAAATGATACCCAGTGTAAATGATAATAAAGTCTGATTGATGTTCTCAATATTTTAGGAACAAGTGAAGAAAAAGTCACGGAGGAAGAAAATGGTGAGGCAGGCGAAGCGGGTGCAGAGTCTCCTGAAAGCGGAGCAAAAGACGAGGGCTATTCTACAATGTCCAGCGATGTTCAAGCAGATGCGTCGCGACAAAGCGACCATGCTGCTGACCGCGCACTGCCTGACCTAAACGAAGCCTCTGATGAAACTGACAACCAAACCATCGTCTCAATCAACCCGAGAGAGTCGAGAAGACATGCAAGACTACTCACAACTGACACGGATTACATATATTTTCCAATTGGAGTAGCGTTTGCAGGAGTCAGAGGCAGCTATCCACCATCGCGGCCTATCTTGCCTTTCCAACATGTTGTCAGAAGTTTCTCAGATTCACATCTTTGTCTCAAATTCGTAGCTGGAACGACTTGCCATTCAAGCTGTCTAGACAGTCCTACTCCAAGCTCAGGCGTTTTAGTACTAGATCTTAATCCAGCACCAGAAAGACCACTTAGGGTGAGACCAGCAATACCAGCATCAACAACTAGTTCCGAGAGAGTATCATGGGGAAGTACAGTTGATGAACGCGTTGAAGGTTCACAGTATGAAAATGACTACGTGCAACATTGGCTTGAGCTAGATGACGCGAGATCAGCTCTTCAACAACGACATAGAGATCTCGCTGATCTGGAATATGATAGAGCTGAACTAGAAGACTGGAGCTTATCCCTTTCATGCGAAGATCTGAGAGATAGACAACAATCACCTTTTGCTGAAATTACAACACCTGGTCAAATATCATTATCCACTTTACCCAGTATTAGAGAAGATGATGCGTTAGAATTAGAGGAAGATGTAGGTGATTGTTTATGGAACGACTGCGGTTTTGCGACTATTGAAATTGATGAATGTCGAATTGGGGATGACCATGATATAATATCTGAAAAGAGGTGGGACTGCACTGGGACACATTCCCCAGGCGGTTCATGGTCTGATGCTTCGGATGCCCCAGACAAAAGATCTAGCACAGCACTAAGTGAAGATGGTGACTGTGGTAACGTAGGTGTCGATTTCACTCGAGATTTTTATCGTCTCGTCAAATACGAAAGCACCAAAAGCTTAGCTTCAAACTCTTCAAGAGGCATGCCATCGCAGGATCATCATTTGCGAATTCATGATGTGCAATCAATTACCACTCAAGATCGAGAACAAGCCCTGCAGAATGTATTAAACTTTATTGCTGAGCAGCAAAAGTACTGCCGTGACAGAGAAGAGTCAGACTCGCACTCTTCGCGGCCGGTATCTGAAATAAGAGAGCTGCCACCACCATACGCCTCAGCAGACTTTGATGACGAATCAGTTGGCCCTCGAAGTGAAGTTTCTGAAGATAGACCAAGGCCGGATTCCTTCGGTAGCTTCTCTGAAAACGATTCGTGTGACATCATACCAGAGCGAGTTAGGATCATTTATAATGAAGCCGTATCTGAATCAAGATCAACGCCAAGATTCATTGAAAGAGAGGAACCCTATGCTGAGTCAGAAGATTTTTATGATCAGTATGCGAGAAATAACACAGAAAACGAAATAGACGAACACCATCTTCTCAAAGTTCAGCGAAAGAACGAAATTAACAAAAGCATCGACATGAGTCATTTAGTCACCGATCTCGACGATCCGCCTCTAACGGTTACGAAAGAAGAGAGACCTTGTGATATTGAATCTAGTCGAAGTCTTGAGCACAGTTCCGCTCTTAAAGAAAACACTGTTAATATAATGTTGAACATGCAAGGGCCGATAACTGATAGAGTCGACCTCGACAATTGTTTAACAAAATCATCGAGCTTCCCATTCGCCAATGGCGAGACTGAAATGTCCCTCGTTGAGGAGGTATTGAGTGCTTGTAGGAGAAGCACGGGAGCTTTAGTTACCGTCCCTGAAGAGGAGGAAAGTTCGTCGCCGGAGACGAGTTCCCCTCAAATGACTGAATCAAACACGACAAGCACTTCTACGGCTGAAACTGTGATAGTAAGTAATAAGAATGACTCTACTCCGGTTCGAAGAGAGAAGAGTCGCATACCGATGTTGCTAGGAGGGAAGAGGCCTCCGTCGTCACCGAACAAGACACGATCAAAAATTCCCGTGGTCGAGAAGAACAAACCCAGCACGACGCAAGTGGCACCCGTTCTTGAGCCTATTATTGTAAAACAGGAGCACACGTTAAGTTTCCATGAGGCTGCTACGTCTAAGGACGTGATTGAGGAACTTAATAGGTGAGTGTACTTCTTTGTAACCTGTCTTAAATTATGTATCTGACAGCGTAATGATCATGCACAAATGGATTTCAGGATGATCCGCCAAAGTGAAGGAGCGACTGCACCTGAAGCGAGGGAAGAGCGAGTAGAAAGAACCCACAATCATAAGGACAGCGCACTATGGGGACCTTCAGGTTGGGTGCACGTTGAAAAAGACATCGATTTCAGCGATCCAAAGGTATGGATCGAATCAATTAATTTTGTAAATTTTATCTTTCTTGTCTTATCATAATCTCAATATATACCTAACACAAATACTTTTTATCAAAAAAACAAAAATCAGAGCATAGTGTATTTATTGCTGTTCCAGAATTCTCTCATTGTAGAAAACGATAGGTATTATCTTATATTGTCCTCAATTACCGAAATCAGTTCTGAAAGTATTGCTTTGCTCGCTTTACAGGCCAGGGCGAATCTTCTAGACGTGATGCTGGCATCTTCAGATTCCTCTCCATCATCGTGTGGATCTTCGCCTGCGGAACCTCCTCCACCATATTCAAGGCTTCACCGATTACACCGCTCCAGGAGACAGAAGACTGGTAAATTGACAACCTGAAATCGAATTTGGAACTGAGTCCCACAGGGTGGCACTCTAGGTCCGATGTTTCAAATTCGCTTTCAGAAATTCGTTGACAAGTCCGTAAGGTTAGTTGTGCCTTGGAGTTATACAGTCAAAAACCAGTCTTGTTTGACATTCGTAGAGAAATAGCGAATATATCTAGCACCTTTTTTAATTTAAATTAATCGAGAGTAATTTTTTATATAAATCTTATAATATTATGTTCTTGACTGTAAGACTTAAGATGAGGACTTTGTCAACGTACCTAGTTTAAATACTTCATGTGTGTGGCTAACGTCATATAAATACACATTCATTGGAAGTATCTACCTAAATGTGTCTTTATTAGTGTTCTGAATGTTTTTTTGTAAAATGCTAGTTAATTTTATTTTGCCGTTTTATATTCTAAAGATTGTGGTGTATTTTTGGAAAGATGCATTTTTCTAGATAAGGTTTGGTTTCAGGTTTCATTTTCATTATGTTAATGCTTCTTATATTTTCTTTGTAAGCGACCAATGTTGGTAAAGGACTCTAACCTATCAAACAAATCCTTAAGACAATAATAACTTTTATCTTTTTCTGATTCCTTATCAACATTCTTCGTCATACATAGCTTCACAAAGGACTTCACATAGACTGAAGTTTTAAACTTCATCCCACGACAGCTTTAAAATTTCCATGTACTAAATAACGTTTATTGGTTAATACGATATTTATAGTTGTGGAAGCAAGTTTGATATGAACAGTCTGTGTTAACTTGTGAAGCTTGCATTCTTGTACGTAATGTGGTTACATGTCATGTCTGTCTGTGTCTCACGTCCAGCCACGTCACTCGTTTCCGCTCTCACTCGCACCATCTAGCCATCTCACTCTATCGCCTCATTTTGAGTAGACATCATTTCCGGGTTCTATACGACGCACCGCTCCAACGATTTTCAGTCAATTTCCAGTTTATGAACAAGTTTAGTGTATTTTTTCAGTTTACTGCCTAATAAATCCCTCCCATCTCGATTCAGTCCTATCAGAATCAGAAATTAAATAAATGAATAGTGTAATTTATGTGCGCTCAAACACTCAGGCACCAAAAATAAGTCCTGCGCTGATGGTTCGCCTCCCATATCACAATGGCCGCCATCGAGGACTATTAGCCTATTGCCTTGTATGTATTTGAACTAGAGCGATAGCCATAATTGACAATCCTATAAATATATAACATTGAACTAAACCTTGATGTGTCAATAAATTATTTACGATTCTAATAAAATTGCAAGCTCGATTAAAATAATACAACGTAAAGTTTAATATCAAAACGTGACTGAAATCGTGAGCGGTGGGTCGCGTGCGATACGATGCGCGTGAGTTCACAAATATGCGCGTTTTGCCGCGACCAGTCAGAGAAAGGGAGGTTCGTAGCAAGTGGACTTGTATGACGCATTTGCCTGGATTTTAAGAAACATGAAAGGGAAATTTAGTTTTTAATATGCTTAAAAGTAATATGGTAAGGTAGTTTTATGGAAATGATAATAATTTTGGTAAAATGAGAAAGAGTTTTCATTAAAATTTAGGAACACAACATGGGTTCTTTTTGCTGTCTTTATAAGACTGTTCAAAAACATAGTTATCAGTAAGTATGTTCCATATTTATACGGTCGTCGGTGAAACCATCGACCAACAATGATGATGTTATCAAAATAAATTGGACGTTGTCTCGCTTGAAATCCCATCAAGCAACTGTTATATCAACTTCTGGAAGATTGCCGGGGCATTGCATAATCCATATGGCATCACTTTAAATTGCCAAAGTCCCTTGGTTTATAATAGTTTGTAAAAGTTAAGTAAGTATTCGAAAAAACCTTAAATTAGGCAAATGCGCGATACTTCCATTTGCTGCACCTGGGTGCTAGTGCGGGCGGGTCGTGGCGCGTGCTCACGCGTGTTGTCTCGTCCAGAGGGCGCTGCTCGGGGCGCCCGCATGTAAGGTAACTCGTGACCCGTGGCTTGCCGCAGCGGCCGCGCTGCGCTCCCGTGGGCTGGCGGTGCTGCGCCTGGGCCGCGCACGCCGCCCCTCCATCCTCGGCCGCGACGGCTTCTTCGTCCGCTACGGCGAGGTCGAGCGCGCGGCCGTCGCCACCTTCGACTTCCTCGACGACCTCTCGGGCTCCTCCACCTCCCCCGAGGCCACCAAAGACTGTACCTAATCTAGCAATAAAACCACGTCCCCAAATAATATATTTTTCTATGTGATAGTGGAGTGGCGAAGACTTGACTGGTTAATGTAATGTTGTCACGCTTACGCGCTGTGTGACGGTAAGCCGAGTTTTGTAATTTCGTTTAGAGCGCGCTCGTTTCACTACTCACAAGCTGTTATTGTGATTTTGGAAAGTTGAAATGTTTTGGAAAATAATTACAAATTCAGCTATGTTAGCGATGGAACGAGTATGCTTAGTGTAGCAGTGTGAAGATTGCTGCACGGTCCGCAAGGCTGCAGCTTTTTTTATTCCTAGACAGCTTAGGGAGCCTTCTCGATTGTATCCCGTAGGTCTCGTAGTCTCACTTTTAACCTCGAAGCACCTCATGTTAACTTCCTAGCGTTTCTAGTTTTAGGAAGAAGTGGACTTAAAAGGCATCGATATGCTGTTGTGTATAAAGTAAAAGGGTATTATGTATTGTTAATTTTAAAGTGAATTTTGCTCATGCTGTTTATCTACAACATGTAACATAAAGGGTATATGTATCGTGAAAATGTGTGAATCTACCCATGAATCTGAACAACTTTCCCTAAGAAACATAGGTCGAAAAACTAAAAAAAAAATTGTGACCTTTCATACAAAATGCATCAGCTGATAGCGTATTTAGTATGGGAAGTCAATTTTTTTTTTTCGTATTTTGACCTATGTTCCTTAGGGAAAGTTGATCAGTATCATGGGTAGATTCACACATTTCTCGATGCATATACCCTTTCTGTTATACGTTGTATAGTTTTATCTGTTCTATCGTGTTCTATGCCGAGATATCACAGGTGTTGCGCTTGAGACAGCTTTCAGCAAGCGTAGCTTTCGATAATATTTTATTTTAAAAAGAATTTGTACGATTTTGATTTGAAAAAAAAAAATATTTCAGCAATAATGTTTTGCTTACGCATCTAAACCGACAACTTAGATAAGACGAAATAATTAATAACTAAGTAAATGAAAGCTGCGGCCTCGAAGTAATGTGATATTTTTGTATATACTGTAAGTCCCAGTTATTTTCATATACATTTAAATGGATTTTCTTTCGAACCGATCGAAGCATTATTGTTGGGTAGGGATGTTAAAGATTTTCAGTTCTCGGAGTTAGGTTAGGGTTAGGTCGGTTGTTAACTATAAATTAAGAAACTATTTCTGTCGTTTACAAAACTTTGAATCGAATGTATGTGACAGAGAAAGGAAATACGAAATACACGCACAGGTATTTTATAAGGAACTTAAATCACAGAATTTTTTTTATGATTTTCTTTACTTCGGTAAAAGTGTCTAAAAAAGTCACAACCAAAATGAAACAAAAGATACAATATTTTTTTAATTCCCGTCCTCATAATTTTACCAGTGAGTGTATTTCTCGTAGTATATACTTAACTTAGCATAGGTACTTATGTAAATATCGATCGAATAATTGATTACGAATTACGTATCAGTTTAGTAACTACACATTAAAGAATAGTCAACTATAACGATTAATAATTATAACCATATAAAAAAAAAGTAAATCGAAGGGTACTAAAGTATGATAAATGTAAATAGCCGCGAAATCATTGCTATTTATTGATTTGTTTATTTGCTATAATATCGATCATTTGTGTATACTTAGGCACATATCATGAACTGTATTGTTTAATGTTAACGGTCCTAAAGCGTATTTTAACTGTCTTTTTGAAAGTAACAAATTGCGAACAGAACTCTTACTTGTATAGTACGAATTTTGGCACCTCCACCAATAATGAATAACTCAATTATCTAAATTTCAATTTTATTTATTTGCCTGTAATTTAAAAGCCACGCGTTAACTGTGATTATGGTCATCAGTCAAAGATCTTGGGATCTTTGACTCATAGAAATATCTGATATGGTTATTTTTGATGTTATACTTCTTTAGGCGCGTTATGAAAAATTGTTGAGAGTGAAATATTACGATGCGCGCGCTTCTGTAACTGTAACCCATGAAGTTGGCCGCAAGTAATGCGCGCGCATCTGGTTGAAGTTGGCCACAAAATAGACATAGAACCTCTATTATGAAAAATGTCAAAGAAGTATAACTTCTCACGCGCGTACATAAGTACACGCACCCATTTTTGCTGGTTTCTGCTATATATTATATATATATTGGGCATATAAGTTGTTATACTATTTTATTTATTTACAATTTATTGTATGATATTATATTTATTCTATCGAATTCTAGAACAAACATGGGTACATTTTATGGAATCAAATTGTAGCATTTAACGTGCTAGCAAAAAAGTCCCAGATTATAAGGATTTTATCACTAAAAGATAAACAAGTGTTATTCATAATGAAAATTAACGGCTTACTTGTTATTGTTGAACGAAGGGTTAGCCCTCGACTTTTCGACCCTATAAAAGTATCTTCATGAGGAGAGAAAGAAAGAAAAAAGATCCTCGTATAGGGTCGAAGAGTCAAGAGCTAACCCTCCGTCTCCGTTCAACAAAAACAAGTAAGCCGTTCATTTTTCATTACATTATATATAACAAATCTATTTGTACGAATGTTTTTATATAAAATGACACAGTTCTATCTATCCATCTATCTATCTATTTAGCCTATATCTGCCCACTGCTGAGCATAGGCCTCTTCTTTAATGCACCATTCTTGCCGGTCCTGTGCTATCCGCATCCAGCTCTTCCCCACAACAGAGACAATGTCGTCTGACCATCGGGAGGTGGTCTGCCTACTGGGCGTATTCTGCCCCATGGTTGCCACTCTGTGACTGCCTTAGTCCATCTCCCGTCTTCCCGCCTCGCCAAGTTCATGAAGTTGTAATTTGTTACTTACAAAAAGACAAATTGTATAAGTTTTGCCTCTCTGTATACTTTGCAATCAATTGTAAAAACTGGTTATAAACCTCGCTATTTAAGCGTTAGCGTGTACTGTATTGATTATTGCTGTAGTTATAGTACTATACAAATGTACAAACTTGTATCTGACATTTAATATGGATGAGGAAAAATTGAGGCAAAAATGGATGCTTCCATTTTTAGCCTTCCCTGATTGGCAAATTTTGTTAAACATTTAAAACTATAACATCTATAGGACTGAGCTATACTTCCACCTTGTTATACATTTGTGTACATTTGAACAGTACAAATAAAGTATTGTACATGCTATAAAGTACAGTGCCGGCATTGTCATGTATTGTATTATTATTAGTTTACTTTAATTGACGAACCAAAGTAATGTAACATTTTGCCACCACTCGTTAAGCTGAGACACTTCGTTACTATAAGGGAACGTTCTAAGTTAAGCAGCAATTTTTTTATATTACAATTGATATTAACCTAGTTATTTGAGCGTATAACTTTTACATACATGTTTGTTTATAAAGGGTGTAAAAAAAAAGTATTGCGTTCCTTTAAACCACATAACAAACAACTTTCGTCGCTAAGCCATTTTCGCTAAAATTAAAATTTTGCCTTTACCATACAAAATTGCACATGAGGAGAGCATTTTTGTATGGAAAAGGCATTATTTTAGCTAAAATTTATGCGCTTTTGGGAGATTTGTTTGATATCATGAGGAGAACATGTGGTTTAAAGTGACGCAGTACCTTTAGTCATACCCTATAACTTTTAAATTCAAGTTTGAAGTTAGTAGTTCCAACTAACTTGTACCTTTCTAAGTGAATTAAAAACAAAAGCCAATTTGTAGTCAATTATTTTTTAAATCTTTTACATTATATTAATAACGACAATGAAAGCAATAACATAAATATCACTATCATTTTATATCTTATAAAAGTATGAGTATGTTACCAAATATTATGATGAATAAAATCAAAATTGAAGCAATAGAAAATATTAAACTAATAAGCGGACAGCTCAATTTGGAAGGAAGCGTCGCGTACTTTGCGACATGTTTCGAAGCATTCGGAGCTCCTTTATCAATCAAGCTTGTCTTTCTTAAGTTTAAATAGTTTAATAGAAAATATGTAAAACTAAAAACTGCCATAATTCAGAACGTTTCCTTAAAAACACAGTTTTTTTTGCCAGGCTTCGCTTAAAAATGGAGATTGAAGACAATAAAAGGAAGATTTATACTTATTAAATGATTATAACGAGACGACGAGCGAACGATATCTAAAAACTAAATTATTAACTTAGTGTAGACTGTAGACTATTGTAGCTACAGTATTTTGGAACATTGTAAAAACGTCCTATAAAAGTGTGTACAGTATCTGAAACTTCATAGAGAAAAAATCTGTCTAATGAGTCGTTGCACACGGAAATGGCGCTAAATCTAAAAGTCTCTAAATGTAAACACAGAAAAACTACAATAAAACTATTTTGATACTTTTATTTTATTTGTATGGAAATATCATAATAGTTTTTTTTGTAGTTTTTCTGTGTTTAAATGTGAAAGATTTTTAAAATTCGCGCCATTTCCGTGTGCAACGACTCATTAGACAGACTCTAATAGCTTTTAGTTTATATACAATAACTTGTACCTACTTATTACATATACCCATTTTCTGTCTTAATAATATTGAAATGTAATTTGATCTTTCGTGCAAATTTTCTTTGTGTGAAAATTGACGGAACACCTACATTATTATTTAAAACTTGGAATGCGACTTGACATTGGACACTTTTTTTTTTCTTATTGTAGGATTGTGAGTGATATATTAAATCTGGTTAGTTTTTTTACTGTACACACAATATATAAAAGTCAGTAATTTATTGAATTTAAATAATATTACTTGGATCATAAAATTAAATAATTTTCATTTTATCTTGTCACTTAGAATCCTCGTGTTTCACATCGGCATATTATTATTTCTCATAAAAACTAAGATATCGATTATTATTATTATAAAATAATCGTAGGATCCAATGTACTGTGATTGGTACTACCACTAAAGAAGCACAATCGGAAGTAAATTATGAAACTAGTTAAAAAAAAAATACATATTCCTCAATAATTGGGTGCATTTGTTAGTTCTGTAATGACTAGTAATTAATTAATTACTTGCGGTAGGTAGGTACTATGCGCAGTACAAAATGTGTAGAGTAACATAATAATTTAACTATCTACTATTACAGATGGGTTCAATAAACGATTCCGTTCCCAAATACATGGTTGTTTCAATTTTAAGCACCCACCTAAACATTATTGTGATGATACCTTAAATTTCGTTATATCGCTTTTTAAAATATAATATACCAAATTTTGTGTATGACAGTAGCACTATATTTCACAATAATGTTTCTAAATCTTGATGAAAATAAATCAAAACACCTACACCAGACGCGTAAGTTACATAAGTACACACCTTTTTTAAAAGCCTCATGTTTGTAAAAGTAAAACGGTGAGTATTTTTAAAACATTCTTGAACTTAAGTTTATTTTATTACAAAGTTACAAAGAAATGTGCTCATCCTGTCTATGTCTCGTCTTTATAAAGCGATCTCAAGATTGAGAACAATATTAAGTATGGATTTGACAGGTCGTTTTGTACTGAAATGACATTTCTGATACGAACTCAAACTCGCTGTAACACTTGAGAGCTGTTTATAAATACGGGCCTATTGTATACCACTACTGTAAATTCACCTGTATCTACCTACACATATCTGTCTGGCTAGGCCATCTATACAATGGTAGGTATAATTTGTTAGTCTATAATGCATGCACGTTATCTCTCCATCAGTACGGGGCCAGCAGTTTCATGCGGGTTGTCAAGTGTTTGGTTGGAAACACTGTAATCTATTCATCGATTGGAACTGCGGCCTTGGTGGTTATGATGCTGAAAGTGTATAGGTTTACCTACTGCTTATAGTTCTAGCTAGGCATTGTATAAAAAAATTATCTAAGTACTTGTGTTTAGTGTACAATGTAAGGTTTCCATGCTGGACTGGGAGATATAGAAACGAATGAATAAGTAAAATATTCCAGCTGCCCTTCCGCTCGAGCATGCTGTAGATGTCAGCTAAGGGATTTGAGGGTTTCTGGCTGACAACCTGTCACTAATAGCAATATACAGATCTATCTAGAATAACCCTCAAAACTTGTCAGACGTGGCGGAACGACCTTTGTTTAGGTCGTTTATTCTCTGCCTACCCCATTAGGGATAAAGGCGTGATTATACGTATGTGTATGTATGTATCAATCACCTACTCAGTACACATCTAATACATGAAGCACCTGTTTTGAGTAATAAATAATTATTAGTAGTGACACAGAGATATATCTAGAAATACGTGCTATTAGACACGTCCACTCCACGTCAGGTTGACTGACCTGTAAGGACGTCTGTATGCACTAAAATATACCTAAACTCGGTGGGATTCCCTCTTGCGGTCAGAATTACAGGAAAATATAAAATAAACTCTTATACAGTAGATCAGTACTTTGTGACTTTTAACTAGTAAGGCCCGTATTTATAATCAGCTCTCAAGAGTGACAGCGAGTTTGAGTTCGTATCCGAAATGTCATTCCAGTACAAAATTACCTGTCAAATCCGCACTCAATATTGCTCTCAATCTTGAGATCGCTTTATAAATACGAGCCTAAGTAATGCTCAAACTATACAGAGTGTTAATGTGATTGCGTGCCATACATTAGGGAGGGAATAGGGAGTGTTCTAGTTACGATACCTAAGGGATAACATAAAAAATATTTTAATAAATACTTCACAAAAAATAATTTGGTTTCCTTACAAAATTACCACTTTGATCAGGTAACTTGTATGGGAAAGCCAAAAATTTTTTTTAGTAGATAAGTTTTTATTTGATATTTTTATGTGATCCTTTATTGATATTAAAATAAAACAACCCTGAGCTATGGCACGCAACTAAATTAACACCCTGTAGGTATATGTATGTATGTTCTGGTGCTACATCCAATACACCTATACTCACCAATACTCACTCGTTATCGCAGTACGTGCGCCGGCGCACATGGCCCCGATGCTAACTCGCCGCGCCACTCACTTGCATTGTGTATTTGTGTATGTTGCGTATCACAATGGATACAATGAGATTCCTGGGTGACACACCTCTGGTCACTCACCAGCGTCATCATCAATGAGTAGAGATTAACATTGTACGCAGTAAATTACCGTCCATTTTCGATTATGGCGTTTTCATTTTGTTGTTTTTTATAATTACATATACATACATACATATAATCACGCCTTTATCCCTAATGGGGTAGGCAGAGCAAAAACAACCCAAAGGTCATTTCGCCACGTCTGACAAGTTTTGAGGGTTATTTCAGATGGTCATGGATATTTAACTGTACCTACTATTTTCCATCTAAAAAGCCGAATGGGTCAGGTAAGGTAGCATCGCTTCAGCACACATGCAACAGAATGTGTATGTAGAATGCGTAGAGTTTAGGTTAGGTTTTTCATGTATAAAGGAATAATCCTTCCCTTGTTTTTAATTTTTGTTACATGGTGATAATTTTGAATGCAATAAACCTTTTATCTATCTATCTAGGATGTCTCTTAAGTAGGTACTGTTTAGAAAATATACAGGAATCTTTCGGAGAGTTTGGACTTTGGAGACTGCCATCGCACATTGTTGATTTAAGGCGTAACCATCGCCCGTAATGCCTTAGAATATCGTTCAAATCAGCGCGCGCTACGGCGTGGCGGTTATTTCTGTGGCCGCGTCAAAAATGTGCGCAAAACGCACAAAAAAGCTAATTCCAAAAAAACTAAGCATCGGATTAAAAAATGTTATGTACCAATATTAGATAATCATAATACGGATAATTTCCCGAAGGAACCGTGAAAGCGCTGCTAATAGTTTAGAAGGAATATCAAATTTACTGATAAATTACATTCAGATTTTTTTAGCTTACTTATTTATGAACTAGAATATTTTCAAATGTTACAATTGTAGACCATAAACTAATTTCTTAGTTGTACATTTTTTTAGGATTTTCCGTTGATTCGTTTAGGAGATATATCCTTTTAAAAATAACCTAGGAATCACCTTAAATCCTGAGGGTGTGTTGCTACGGTGCTACGCCGTAGCGAATGCTACGTTATTCGGTTCAGCGATTGACCAAGAACTGAAATTGAATCGAAAATTACTTTATCATGTACCTAGTTCAAAGTTAACATTTGTTTCTATGTTAATATTTGCAACGCTTTAAAAAACATGAAAACTTAATGGAATTCGTATCATATAAATATTTCGCTATGCAATAAATATTTTATTGTTCACTACACTTAGATTGTTATTTTGAACGGGATTATTAACACGATTATGTTTATTATCGAGGTAACAATAAAGAAAATCGTGGTAATATCTAAATATTTTACGTTAAAATCACTTAACGTTGCGTAGAATATTTGTTTTAGCGTAATACAGGCTGTTAAAATTATTTCAATAAAAAATATCATAATTTTACTCATTATTTAGTTAGAAGAATATGATCATCAACGCGGTTTGCGTTAATATTTTTTTGTGCATCCAAATAGAAAACAGAATAGTATTGCATTCTCACTACATAATTACAAACTTTTTTGTTTAATTAAGTGATAATTTTCTAAGTTTGTATTCATGAATTAGGGGTTTTGCTACTATAAGTTAGTAGGTATTGGAGTTAACTTAGAAATATAAAATCAAATACCAATAAAATGACTTTAATGTGTAACGCACTACAAATACTAACAATAAATAAATAAAAAAAAAAAAAAATTATTAGTACTTTTGTTGAAATTTAATTAAATCACTGTATGGCTAACTTAGTTAAGATACAATTTCACTGTAGTCTATGTTCTCACAAATGAGAAACCGAGACTACCTACCTACAAGCAAATTGGACGCGGAAGCTATAAAATTAATTAATATAATAAAACCTTAGTTATTTATAAGTTACATCTTATAACAACTCTCTAAATTGTTTTTTTTTTTCTAAATCCTATTTGTTAGGATTATTACGAGATAGACAAGAGGGCACTTTAGGACGAATGACACTAAAATATGAGAAACACACTAAAAACTAAAACTCTAAATATTAACGTGATGCTTCTAACCTTTGAAAATGAGATCTATCTCGTTCCTAACACAGTCCTAAGTATCTAGCTAGATCTATGAAGAGAAATCTTTGTAAAAAAAAAATTCTTCTATCTTATTTCCAAAATATGTTAAACAACAAATCAAAAATATCACCAATTTCACCGCTCAGGACAAGAGCCGTAGTGGCCTAGCGGTCATGGCGTTGGAACGGTATTCCAAAGACGCAGGTTAGAATCCTGTCTACGGTTGAAATTTTTGATTTAATGTTAATCATATTTTGGAAAAAAAATAGCACTATAAGTGTCAAAAATACATATAAAAATTCTTCTATCTCTTCCCTCCAGTTATGGCACACGATGGCACTTCAGAATCTTCATGTGATCTGAAAATCAACAATATTTCTTAAATTTATAAATCAGTCCTCTTTATGAAAATTGTTCAAACGGATAACAACGAATGAACTAACATTTAGACTTGGAAAAAATTAATTTTAAATTTAATTATTTCGAAAGGCGAGTAAATCCGGGCGTCATTCAATATCATGGTACAATTGGGAAAAATTGGGTAAAGAAGGTACCAGTAGTACCATCCAATGGTACTGTTCAATGGTACCTACAACTGGTCCGGCGGCAAATTTTCATTAGGACATTTAGGGAATCTGCTCAGTCGGAACTCAAACCCCTTATCGAGAGGCAGACTAATAGCAACATATTAGGCAAGTATAAGTTGTTTGGTTTCACACATTTCCGCGTTTATGTATTAGTAAAGCAAAACACACTCTGTTAGTCCATTGTTATCGAAATTTGCTTAACAATAAGCCTGGGAACATAAACAAAACCACCCTCCCGCAGCGAAATAAGTATTTGACATTAGTTGATCTTCGATAGCCGGGATGATGATGAAGCAGAATAAGACAGCTGGTTCGTTTTGAAAACTGTATTGTAGTATTAAAAAATGTATACTAGTGTCCAAGGGTGGGCAAGCGAAACGTCAGGGCGGGCGACGGGCAGACATTATAGACATTCTCAGTTTTAAATAATTTTAAATAATAGAGTTACGCACGGAGTTATATACGCCTTCTGTGTAGTAATATTTTAAAGTTTTGATATTATTTCCAAATATCCAGACGCGTATAAAAAAGACTATTTTGAATATACGCCTAAGTAAAAAGTAACACCATTAGCGTTGCTTTTATAGTATAATATTTCTTTAGATTTTTCGCAACATACAAGAGTATACTGCCAGCTACTACACCTTCTATACTTAAATTAAAAGTTACTTTAGGCCCGTATTTATAGTCGGCTCTCAGGAGTGACAGCGAGTTTGAGTTCGTATCAGAAATGTCATTTCAGTACAAAGCGGCATGTCAAATTCATACTTAATATAGCGCTCAATCTTGAGATCGCTTTATAAATACGAGCCTTAGTTAGTTTTCTAAAGAGGCGCCGATTTAGGTTCACGATTTGGAATTAGAATTTGTATTAAATTAAAAAGAGAGAATAGCGCTAATTCGGGACGCAGTATTCCTAATTCTAATTGGGTACTTGACTGGGTAGCTTAAAAAATTCAAAACGTTTATACTTAAAACTGATGGCTAAAAATATTGAGGATTTTATTCATCATTTAAAAAAAAATGCACATTTCGATTTTAACAATCGAATTAAAAGTATATAAGTTATTGATTTGATTAGTCAATATTTACTAAAATGTGACGTCATAATTTACTATTTTCATACAAAAAAGCGTTTTTGACATTTCATAAAAAGTTGCTGATTTGACTAGTTGGAAAGTAGCCAATTCTTAGTAGCGCTGTCACTTTCTTATATTTGACATAAGAACAGGATAGCAAATAAACACATAGCGTGAATCGAGGCCAATAAGATAATAAGTAAAAAAATTCAATTTTTTAAAAACACATTTATTTAAAATTAAAAATAAATAAATTATGTCATGATTGGAAATAGACCTCATAAAAATCACAGACAATACAATTTTTCGTTACTTATATCAAAAATATTTCTAGCCTGACTATAATTTTTTATTTAACGTCCACATAGTAAAAGTAATAAATAAAACAAAATTCATTTAGAAAGGTTGTAAATTACACTTGTTAAGAGAATTCTGTGAAAAAATGTAAACCCACAGAAATAAGCATTCAACCATTAACGCAAAAAAAAACAAATAGTTTTCATTATTAGGATGAGTTCTATATGATTTTTTTAATGGGGTTAAAAACTGAGAAATAAATAGCGCCACTGTTGAATGTTCCCTTTTCCTGTGATTGGTCAGTAATCTGTCAAAATCAATATCAATGTCAGTTTTGTGTCTTCTCATTGGTCTCTTTTGGAACACTCAACAGTGGCGCCATCTGCAATTAACTTTGCGTTTTTATCCCCAATAGGCGATTAAGGTTTTTAATTTGTCGTAAAGAAGTCTATTAATGTAACTACCTGTATTTTTGATTGCACTCTATATCTAGAGTTTTCTAGAGGTTATCTTACGTTTAACGTTCGATTTAACTTAACGGTCGTAAAAAAAGGAAATTATCAAAATTTTCAAGTCCAAAATCAAGTTGTACTTTTTTGCCGTTAATAGAGCAAATTAAAAATATACGAATAAAATCTGTATAAAAAATATATAATTAAAAATAAAACAATTATCTACGAACGAGGTTCAGTTATGTACAAAATAAAATAGTAATACTAAAATTGGTAAGTGAAAACAAAAATTATTATTCATTCATAGTCACATAGTAGTTATTAACAGTTGCTAAAACTGGAAAAAATGGTTACCTAAGCTCGTTGCCTACAACTGCTCGTTTCGATTTCAATAGACAGATTGAAAACCATAAAGGTATTTAGTACAAATACAAGTAGGTAACAACAAAGCAATACGAATCTAATATCTTAAGATGTCCTGGTTTGTAACTTGCACCTTGCACCCCAATGATTCTCAACCAATCTTTGAATGTTATATTGCATTTACAAAATTTTGAAAATTAAACATACAAAAAAGTCAAACCAAATATGCGCTAATTTTTCAGTAAGTAACATGAAAATATCAACATTCAAATTACTGCACTTATTTGTAAAACTGCAAAAATATATTTCGCCTAACTTGTAATAACAAATTTATTTAAAACAATAATATCTAACGCACGGAAACAAAAAAGCACACAAACAACTTCAAATTATATACAGATATTACAGACCACAAATATACATTATTTTACATTACTAGACTTAAAATTCACTTAATAGATTAGATTAGATTAATTTATTTTATTTTATCAATTTCATGATTACATTACAATAAATAATAAAAATGTCCAAGGATAAAATGATCGTCACAAACCTGAGTCACAAACAAAAGTTTAAAAATAGAAAAAATAACAAATGTCAGAAAACTAAAATAATGTCAATTTGTAAAAAAGCTAATAGTACCTACAATGTCAAATAGTATGAATTCATTATAAAATAAACCTGAGAAATAAACAAATAACTTAAGTCAAAATAAAATAAATCAATGCACAATGTCAATTTATTAAATATAAAATAAACATGAAGCAATAGCTTAAGTCAAAATAAAATTAAAATTATTATTTTATTATTAATATTTCTAATAATTTAAAAACCCCGACTCCAATAACATAAATACCTAAACCTCACTAAATGTGGACAAATCGCGAAGGTAATTCAGTAATACCTTCAACACAGTACCTAAAGGTTGAACATAGGTATACACTGACACTGCGAAGGTAATCTGCTTCAAATCTAGCTCAGACTATTCGCTTGCCAAATGACAATAAACTGCATATCGCATTTGGATGATTCTGCCTTGGACCACTGCCATTTCCTGGTATTTGAATCGGTGGAGTATAATCTAACTAGAATAAAATAAAAGGTACAAAATAATAGGGTATTATGTCTTAAAAACAGAGTCTAATGCAATGACGTCATGTATGGAATAATCTCATATGTATAGGGGTATTTGAGTCCAAGGGAAAAAGTGAGATGTTGTGACATTTCGACTAAGGTAAATTTCATATTGAAAAGTTTTCGTGCGAATTTTATGCATATCGCACATTACATTTCAAATGAAATTTGTTAAGTATAAAGAAAATTACTATAATTTTAAGGCTTGTTGTAGCACACATAAATTGACTCCAGAATAAGACTCAAATTAACGACTCAAGATTCTTAGATGGCGAAAGTGATTCAGATTTTCGTAAATCTGAATCTAGTTTAAGAGTCTTACAAGCATGTTTTTGGAAACAGCATAAAACATAAAATTCGCATGAAAACCTGGTACCTAACATAACAACACTTCTATATTTTACAATTAAAATCTTAATCTAGGAACAGCAAGATCAAACTAAATATTGACTTAATATCGTCTGCCGACTCCACCAGAGGACAGTTGGGTCAACATGATCATTAATTAGATACGCTTTTGTTCATCTATAGGTAAAGAAAACGACGTATAGAAAACCTTTTAATATTATTAGAAATTGTTCTAAGTGCCATAACAACAGTTTATAATACGTTGACAAAGGTTTTGAGTCGTCATAATGTATCACGTAATTTTTAGAAAGTCTAAAACTATAGTTCAAATCAAAGTCAATATTTAGCTTAACATTACTCAAATTAAGCTCAATTTGTCACTGGATAAAAAATAAGTCTTGTGAAATCATTTCAAACGTGTGTAACACATTCTATTTGAGGTCTCAAATGAGAAATTTTTCACGATAGATCTTGATCACGCCTCATTGTGGTTCCATCATGCAACTTTCATGGTTATAAAGCAAAAATCTGATAAACTTGACATCAAAGTGAAACACGCGCGTGCCGACGCCTGAAGGTCAAATTTTACAATAACTATACAGTGAAACAGCTGATTTAATAACTGAACAAATATTGTAGCAATAAATATCTACAATAAAATAAAAACTTAGGAATACATGTATTTTATTCCTAAGATATATATTTTATTGTAAAATGTCCCCATTTTTTTTAACAGGTGATAAAACATCAGCATTATGGCAAACCTTTAGCAAGTTATTAAAAACCAAGTGTGACCCGCACTTTAATCGATTACCTAACAAATAAACCAATCAAGCATTCAATTAATAACTGAAACAAAACCAAAAACCAATTTGTGAACTTACTTATTGACGTAAATTGGAAACGTGCTATCGACTGCACCGCGGTGAAACATACTTACCTATATTGTTTTAATGGGGAGAAAAACTGGGAACTAAATGGCGCCACCAGCGAGTGTTCCTTTTTCCTGTGATTGGTCAGTAATCTATCAATGTCAATGTCAATATCAGTTTTGCGTCTTCTCATTGGTCTCTTTTGGAACACTCGCTGGTGGCGCCATCTGCAATTAGCTTTGCGTTTTCCTCCTCATTTGATAGATTCTTATAGGTGATTTAGACGAAGTTGACGATAAAACGAGATCATTCTAAGGCCCGTATGTATATTTAGCCCTCAAGAGTGACAGCGAGTGTGAGTTTGTATAAAAAATGACATTTCAGTACAAACGGCCTGTCAAATCCATACTTAATTTAATATTGCTCTCAATCTTGAGTTTGCTTTATAAATACGAGCCTAAGACAACGACAAAACAACTCAGCAGGCTACTGCGCGCCGGAATTCTTTCTGATTCGTTCCCAAGCCGAGTTTCGAGCCCAGTAGGCGCCCCTATGTCATCAACTCATCATAATCATAGTCCTAGCTAGGTGTCGCATTTACGTAAGACCATTCTGGACAAAAACAATACGATGAAGAATGTACTCCAGACTCCGGTATAATTTCCAATTAAAACTTAGCATAGCACTAGTTATTTTTCACTTATCTTATCGGTTTTCGAACCGTTTCAGATTTTATTAAACTTTTTTTTATTAGTGTGAGCATTGTGGCTGCTAACAAGAGCCGTAAAAGTTAACTATACATGTGCTAAATTTTGTGGAAAAGATGTATATTGTTGCAATCATTAATTATTGCTATCGTATCGATTCGTGGAGAGCGTGATTTAACTAAATCTTAACCAAAATTGTTGCCGTCCCTTTTTGTTCTCTCAGGATAGACAATGACATTTTAGCCAAGATTTAGATTAAGTGATTTTGTGCGCATACGTATCGATACCTTTATACGTATTAATGATCAAGCAGACATAATAGTAAAATTACTTCATAAAGACTCGGCTGTCATAACACTTTTTGTCGTGTAAGGAACATTCAATGAGTTTAGGAAATCGTTTGCATAATATAAGCAGAATTATTCCACTTGAAGGACGAGAAAACCATTCAACCGTGGTGGTGACAAATTTAACTTTTATCCAGACAGAAATTTCCAGTTTACGTCAATAGCACGTTTGAACGCCGATTTCCATATTTATCATGCTAAAATAAAGGACGAGAAAATACTGGCACAATTTGAACTAAAATTGGTTTGTTTTCATTATGAACAAGAAATGGGTCCCATTTTTTTTTGGGATATGTAAAGCGCAACACACACCAATGTTGTGCTAAGTCTCCCTTTGCTAAGTTAGGCACAGCTAATAAACAGAATGTACCAGCTGCATCTTTTCTCGGCATACGTTAAATAGTTAATAAAAAACTGGTAATTATTTCTGTCGTCAGGTCGGCACTTTTCATGTGTATTGCGCGTTATACTTAACAGTGGACATAAGAGTTCTGTCCTCTAATACCATTTACATTTTTTAGTTTCGTGAAAACAAATCCAGCTATTTTCATATTTCTCCAGCACAACTATCGAATATACTTTCGACCGACAGTATTATTAAAATCACTATGTTTATTTTTGTAACTATTTTATAGTAAGTTAGCTCCATATCCTGGGTTTGCTGCTCCCGGAGCTGCAGTGGTTGACCCTCGATCTGGAGTCTTCAGGGTCCTGGGTTCTTTGCGACGCGAACATGTTTTGCCTCGTATTTGAATCGGTTTGTGAGCTGTATAAAAACATTGGCTTTGTTACTAATTTTGTTTTATTTATATTTAAAACAATAGACCGAATAAAAGTAAGATGTTCATTACAGTTTCACTTTGGATATTATTTTTGCGTATTTTAAAAATAAAATAGCAACTTCTTCTTCAAGTATTTTTTTTTTCGGTTTAAAGTCAAAACTTTTACAACTAAGTATTTGGTTTTTCAACTGTTTCATTGTCTATGTTAGTAAGACCAATACTTTTTTTAAGATGATTCAGATTATATTTATTTCATGACTAAAGATAGATGAAACATACAAAACAGACCCAAATTGAACCGATAATTACATATAAGCCCATTTATATGTTGATATGAAGTGCATTTAATGTACCATGTCAAAGACGCAAGTGGATTATCATTGCCAAGTCAGATAACAACATTACCGTGGTAATTGGAAAAACATGTCGTATGTAGTTAATCGTTTTAATTTATGTTTTGATACAAGCTATTTGATTTTGTACTCATTCGTTATTATGTTGAGCTCACTAGCGCCCTCCCAAGAAATAAATTTATTGCGTCTAAAATATAAACATATTAGTGAATATTTTACGTTTTGCAAAAATCGGAAGTAATTCTTCATTTTGTAATGCATAAGGCCACTATTTATACTTAGTGTCAAAGCTTTGAATGTCGATATGGCCAAAAGTGGCCACTTTTAGCAAGATCGACATTCAAAGCTTGCTGGATTATATAATTCAAAAGCCCGATGGATTACTAAATGAAGAATTACTTCCGATTTTCGCAAAACGTAAAATATTCACTAATATGCTTTTATTTGAGACACAATAGATTATTTTCTTGGGAGGGCGCTGGGGAGCTCATCGAACCACCTTAAATAAAATTAGACGTTTGAATCCTATTATCTTTCCCAGCATCACGGACTGATAACCACAAAACCATTAACGAGTAAGTATTTGAGGTGAACAGTAATCAAATCGAGTCAAAGTTTCATTATTTCCGTATCTTTGTACACCAATCATTTGTAAGTCGTTAAATGTTATAGGTTTTTATATTGAAGCGATAAACGGCTTTATAAATTACGTAATTTTTTTTCTTTTTGTCAAATAGGTCTAAAACTAGATAAGCGATAAGGTCTACGATCCAAGGCTAATGGAATTTATCTAATATACAGTAAATTTTAGTAACATTTGAAAATTATCAAGTTACTGTTTAAATGACTAGAATCGTAGAAGTGTAATACTTTCCTTAATGTTCACTTAAGAAAATAAAGTACCGAAGCTCCATAGTAGAGTCGACAGTTTTGTTTATGAAACATCGTTATCTTATTTCGCATTTAATTAAGTACTATCTCTGGGAAATACCGGCAAAGGTAGATATCAAACGGAAACGAATAGTATAATAAAGTAAATTATTAAACAATCGTATTAAATTAAACGAACATGGAACTTGATAGATACATGTTTTTCGGCCATCTGTTTTGTTATCTAATAGAAATATCGCTATTGGTAAAAAGGTACACGTCAGTATTTGGTGATAAATAATTGTGCGGGCCAGGATTTGCCTGCGACATGAGTCATGGAAGTGCGATGATCTCAAACCACCTACGTGACAGAGAAGACGTAAAATATAGTGATGAAACGAATTGATTATCAAACGCAAAGGACTTCATTTATATTCTTAAGATCCTTTTAATGTAAAGTAAATGGTAGGTCTGCATGAGCATGGTTTTTTTTTTCAATGTTGATTTTTCGAGTATAAGAGTTAGCCATGCATGTTATTGAGGTGCACTAAGAGATAGTTGGTGCTTAGTGCCAAAAATATAGTGCCACCAAAGAGTTCCAAATTAATGAACACAGTTTCGACGGAACAAAATGACGACAGAAATAAACAAGAACGAAATTGATGAAAACAGTGGCTAGACAACATTCGTGCAATCGTAACGAAATAGTTAACTATATTAAAATATTCAGAGCCCAATAACTTCGAAACATCACAACGCCGCCGGTTACCACAAAGCTGCTAAACATTACAAGATGTTGTGATCTAAGTAGGTATGCTACACAGATCATAATGTGCTAAATAGAACACCTTTCGATTTCAGAAAAGAAAACTCGAGATAGTAACTCCATTTGAATACAAAATGTACAGATATAGTTTACTGTAAAATTATGCAATGAGGAAAATGTTATGAAGTTAGTGGAACTAACAAGGAAATTCAATACAAATGCACACAAGCACACACAAACAAATGGGCACATTGACTGAAAGATGGCAAAAGAAAAGAACTTGATTTCTAAAACTTTCTCATATTAAGGAGTTTGTAAGATAGAAAACTTTTAAGATCTTTATAATCAAAATTCAGTACTGTTTCTTGTATCATCTTTCACATTGAAAAAATATAGTAAGACAAAAACTATTCATGATATTATCAATTTCTTCTTTTTTATTTTTGCATATTTTGTTAGTAAAGATCTAAAGACAGAAAATCATCATCTAAAAGTGTTTTCAGTTAGTATTTCTAGATAATTCTTGCTTATAGTTTTTATCTTAACCATAAAAATGTTAAAAATAGCAGGCAAATACTTGGCATGAGCCAAATATTTATCGGCAAGGCAACTACTAATTTAGTGTAACCCGGTGTAACACAACTCTTGGCAGAAGGAAAAATCCCTATAAACAACCAAATTAAATGAATTCTTACCTGAGCATGATTCGGAAGTTTTCCAATTCTCGTATACTGTTTGACAGTCTGGCAAATGCATTGAAAAGTGCAACAATTTCAGTTCTCTGCAATCTTTGCATTTTGTGCCTCAGTCTTAAGAGCCCTTGCATTGGGTCTGCCTCTGGGCCATCCCAGTGACCAGAAAACAATATCTTCAATGCTGTACCAAGCCCCTGTGTTTGCAACTTGCCCCATAATTTACATTTATCACATCCAACACAATCCATTATCCGAGTAATGTTTAAAAAGTGTTCTCTGAATTCATTTTTTAATTTTGCCGCTTGACTGCTACCGTTAAACATAGAAGACTCATTGAAATGGTCTGGGAATGTATAAATTACACTCAGTAAGTTCTGGACAGCCTTTCTAGTTTCTTCATCTTCTGTAGGATTTCCTGTGTAATACTCTTCTCTTTCTAAATACGGTCCCAGCTTTGGCTAGTGCTCTCATTTCTAGCAGGTAGACAAAGTATAAGTTTTTATAACCAATTGGGACTTTCACCTCTAGTTTGTGAGGGATCAAATCTGCGCTGGAACTCTTCTAGGTTGGGACCCCCATACACCCTCAGGAGGGGCGGCAAACCCAACACTCTTTTCAGATAATAAAAACTTTGAACATAAATGGATATTGATACTTGTATGTAAACCAGACACAGCTCTGTAAAAAACTCTCTTTTCAAGACATTCATTGCTCATATCAGTGCTCATTACAAATGGGAAAGAGTCATAGGGATTAGATTTGGGGCGGAAACAATTTTCTTGATAGATGCTTCTCCAAATTCTATGTGCTGATGGGCCCTTATATCCAGTATAGCGTTCAGGGTTCAGAGACAGGTCTACATAATCTGCATCAACATCTCTATCATCACACTCGCAGAATTTTTCCAGTGCATCATCATGAGCTTTCCATTTAGCTATTTCATATTGACTGGCGGCACTGATGGTCATGTTGAGATAACCCCAACTGAGGATCATGGTCCAAGTCATCACTGCACTCAGAGTTAGCACTCTTCGAGTACTTCGCATAAGGAAACTCTTCTAAACGATCATGTTCGTACCCATTTGCGATAGCTGGCACACCTCTCTTTCGAACATGTTTTGATATGGCAGTATTTCATCGCGCACCTGCTATCGTCCGCCAGAAAGGACATTCTTTTTTCAAATTGACCTTGTAGAAACGAAAATAGTCTTTGCTCACTAAGCTCTGAAGCCGTGGAAATATCTTCACATTATTGAAGTAGTCGATGGTGTCTACATTGCACGAGCAGTCTCCGAGGGCTCCGTGCAGCGCCCACGAAGCTGTCGCAAGGCTTCGATTCATATATTTCCGTGTCATAGCCGACTGCCTGAACTATCGCTAAGGCGAAAATCATAAACACAACACAATATTTTTTGTATGCCATTTCGCAAACCACCGTAGCCATGGCATGGGCTTCACCGAATGAAAATTGAAGTCTGCAGTGTGGTCTCACAACACATTTAGTACCTAGACAGTGATTCACATAAAGTGAAAGTAAATTTTACATGGTATACCAAAAATAATTATAAACGCGACGTGCGTTTACGACCGTCCACACATCTCACTCTTATTGATAAAAAAATATTGACGTCACGTCACTTGACGACTGTCAGATGTCAAACAGCCGTTTCTATTAATTTACTTCTAGCGCTATTAGTATATGAGAGCGAAAGAAAAACTTATGAAAAGCAGTATCGTTCTTTCTCTTTCATTAACTAGATTTAGGACAGAAGCATTTAAAAAAAGCGAGAGAATAGTGATGTCCTTTCTGTTATTTTGTATAACCTATTATTACAAAACCAAATACTTCTAACGAGGAGGATTTTGTGGCTGGGCCCCACAGACTTATAATCTGGGCCTTAGTCCGCCTTCGTTAAAAAACTCCTTGCTTTGCTGGACAAGACAACACAACTTGTCACCGGCCGTGGCGGCAATAAACAACAGCATTCAGTAAATCTAAACGGGCTTTTGAACATTATAATGGAAAATTCTGTTACGTATACGAAATGAATTCATAGAAAAAACATCCAGCTTTCAGTTCAGATGAGGACTTGAACCCTACATCAAATAGTTCTCATCTGTTCTCATCTAGTTGCGTCTGAGACCACTAAAATCATGAAGAAATCAAGGAAATCCAAAGTTCAATTAGAAACCTCCTAAGTGGCATCAGAAGTAAATAATGAATAAAAAAATCAAACTCCCCGATTCACTACCTACCTATACGTAGGTACTTACTCAAACTTACCGCTTAGAATTTTCTTCTAATCCTGGACCCAGGAAAAATCCCAGGAGCACTTGGACAAAACCCGGGAGCACCAGGGCAAAGCCCAGGGGCACCAGGAAAAATCCCAGGAGCACAAGTAGAGGATTATTTCATCATGCCGCCGTCTACATCGCGACGAGGGCCGCCGGAAGGCAACGAGAAGGTGATCCTAGCTGGGGCTATCATAGCTGTATTAATTGTAGTCAGCGTTCTCTACACTTTCTCTTTACCCATACGTGCTGGCGGGCAAGCATTATGGTGTATTCTATTCGCCAACTCTATCTACCCAGACCCGATAGACGAACAAAAGAACTTAATTTTAAAAGCCGTATTGCTCTTTCTTTTCGTTGGAACTTTGATTATTCCTTCATTTCTTATGCCTTCCATAATATACAAGTCGGTCTTGGTATGTAACATTATACTTCAAATTCATAGTCTTCTAATAATGCGGGCTGCTAGCGAAGATTACTTGGAAAAGAGTAAGAAACAGAAGCAAACCAAAGAAGAGAAGAAAATAGCCCAGCAAACTGATTACGTTATTACAAAGGGTGTAATGATTTATACTGGTTTTTACTTTATTATCAATAAGAGTGAGATGTGTGGACGGTCGTAAACGCACGTCGCGTTTATAATTATTTTTTGTATGCCATCGCTAAATCCTACCTTATCACTTTATGTGAATCACCTGTCTAGGTACTAAATGTGTTGTGAGACCACACTGCAGACTTCAAATTCATTCGTGACAGACCAGTGCCATAAGGCTACGGTGGTTTGCGAAATGGCTATACAAAAAATAATTATAAACGCGACGTGCGTTTACGACCGTCCACACATCTCACTCTTATTGATAATAAAGTAAAAACCAGTATAAATCATTACACCCTTTGTAATAACGTAATCAGTTTGCTGGGCTATTTTCTTCTCTTCTTTGGTTTGCTTCTGTTTCTTACTCTTTTCCAAGTAATCTTCGCTAGCAGCCCGCATTATTAGAAGACTATGAATTTGAAGTATAATGTTACATACCAAAGACCGACTTGTATATTATGGAAGGCATAAGAAATGAAGGAATAATCAAAGTTCCAACGAAAAGAAAGAGCAATACGGCTTTTAAAATTAAGTTCTTTTGTTCGTCTATCGGGTCTGGGTAGATAGAGTTGGCGAATAGAATACACCATAATGCTTGCCCGCCAGCACGTATGGGTAAAGAGAAAGTGTAGAGAACGCTGACTACAATTAATACAGCTATGATAGCCCCAGCTAGGATCACCCTTCTCGTTGCCTTCCGGCGGCCCTCGTCGCGATGTAGACGGCGGCATGATGAAATAATCCTCTACTTGTGCTCCTGGGATTTTTCCTGGTGCCCCTGGGCTTTGCCCTGGTGCTCCCGGGTTTTGTCCCAAGTGCTCCTGGGATTTTTCCTGGGTCCAGGATTAGAAGAAAATTCTAAGCGGTAAGTTGAGTAAGTACCTACGTATAGGTAGGTAGTGAATCGGGAGTTTGATTTTTTTTTATTCATTATTTACTTCTGATGCCACTTAGGAGGTTTCTAATTTGAACTTTGGATTTCCTTGATTTCTTCATGATTTTAGTGGTCTCAGACGCAACTAGATGAGAACAGATGAGAACTATTTGATGTAGGTTCAAGTCCTCATCTGAACTGAAAGCTGGATGTTTTTTTCTATGAATTCATTTCGTATACGTAACAGAATTTTCCATTATAATGTTCAAAAGCCCGTTTAGATTTACTGAATGCTGTTGTTTATTGCCGCCACGGCCCAGGTGACAAGTTGTGTTGTCTTGTCCAGCAAAGCAAGGAGTTTTTTAACGAAGGCGGACTAAGGCCCAGATTATACAGTCTGTGGGCCCCAGCCACAAAATCCTCCTCGTTAGAAGTATTTGGTTTTGTAATAATAGGTATACAAAATAACAGAAAGGACCATCACTATTCTCCGCTTTTTTTAAATGCTTCTGTCCTAAATCTAGTTAATGAAAGAGAAAGAACGATACTGCTTTCATAAGTTTTTCTTTCGCTCTCATATACTAATAGCGCTAGAAGTAAATTAATAAAACGGCTGTTTGACATCTGACAGTCGTCAAGTGACGTGACGTCAATATTTTTTTTATCAATAAGAGTGAGATGTGTGGACGGTCGTAAACAGCACGTCGCGTTTTATAATTAATTTTTGGTAATACCATGTAAAATTTACTTTCACTTTATGTGAATCACTGTCTAGGTACTAAATGTGTTGTGAGACACACACTGCAGACTTCAATTTTCATTCGGTGAAGCCCATGCCATGGCTACCGGTGGTTTGCGAAATGGCATACAAAAAATATTGTGTTGTGTTTATGATTTTTCGCCCTTAGCGATAGTTCAGGCAGTCGGCTATGACACGGAAATATATGAATCGAAGCCTTGCGACAGCTTCGTGGCGCTGCACGGAGCCCTCGGAGACTGCTCGTGCAATGTAGACACCATCGACTACTTCAATAATGTGAAGATATTTCCACGGCTTCAGAGCTTAGTGAGCAAAGACTATTTTCGTTTCTACAAGGTCAATTTGAAAAAAAGAATGTCCTTTCTGGGCGGACGATAGCAGGTGCGCGATGAAAATACTGCCATATCAAAACATGTTCGAAAGAGAGTGTGCCAGCTATCGCAAATGGGTACGAACATGATCGTTTAGAAGAGTTTCCTTATGCGAAGTACTCGAAGAGTGCTAACTCTGAGTGCAGTGATGACTTGGACCATGATCCTCAGTTGGGTTATCTCAACATGACCACTCAGTGCCGCCAGTCAATATGAAATAGCTAAATGGAAAGCTCATGATGATGCACTGGAAAAATTCTGCGAGTGTGATGATAGAGATGTTGATGCAGATTATGTAGACCTGTCTCCTGAACCCTGAACGCTATACTGGATATAAGGGCCCATCAGCACATAGAATTTGGAGAAGCATCTATCAAGAAAATTGTTTCCGCCCCAAATCTAATCCCTATGACTCTTTCCCATTTGTAATGAGCACTGATATGAGCAATGAATGTCTTGAAAAGAGAGTTTTTTACAGAGCTGTGTCTGGTTTACATACAAGTATCAATAATCAATTTATGTTCAAAGTTTTTATTATCTGAAAAGAGTGTTGGGTTTGCCGCCCCTCCTGAGGGTGTATGGGGTCCCAACCTAGAAGAGTTCCAGCGCAGATTTGATCCCTCACAAACTAGAGGTGAAAGTCCCAATTGGTTAAAAAACTTTATACTTTGTCTACCTGCTAGAAATGAGAGCACTAGCCAAAGCTGGACCGTATTTAGAAAGAGAAGAGTATTACACAGGAAATCCTACAGAAGATGAAGAAACTAGAAAGGCTGTCCAGAACTTACTGAGTGTAATTTATACATTCCCAGACCATTTCAATGAGTCTTCTATGTTTAACGGTAGCAGTCAAGCGGCAAAAATTAAAAAATGAATTCAGAGAACACTTTTTAAACATTACTCGGATAATGGATTGTGTTGGATGTGATAAATGTAAATTATGGGCAAGTTGCAAAACACAGGGGCTTGGTACAGCATTGAAGATATTGTTTTCTGGTCACTGGGATGGCCCAGAGGCAGACCCAATGCAAGGGCTCTTAAGACTGAGGCACAAAATGCAAAGATTGCAGAGAACTGAAATTGTTGCACTTTTCAATGCATTTGCCAGACTGTCAAACAGTATACGAGAATTGGAAAACTTCCGAATCATGCTCAGGTAAGAATTCATTTAATTTGGTTGTTTATAGGGATTTTTCCTTCTGCCAAGAGTTGTGTTACACCGGGTTACACTAAATTAGTAGTTGCCTTGCCGATAAATATTTGGCTCATGCCAAGTATTTGCCTGCTATTTTTAACATTTTTATGGTTAAGATAAAAACTATAAGCAAGAATTATCTAGAAATACTAACTGAAAACACTTTTAGATGATGATTTTCTGTCTTTAGATCTTTACTAACAAAATATGCAAAAATAAAAAAGAAGAAATTGATAATATCATGAATAGTTTTTGTCTTACTATATTTTTTCAATGTGAAAGATGATACAAGAAAACAGTACTGAATTTTGATTATAAAGATCTTAAAAGTTTTCTATCTTACAAACTCCTTAATATGAGAAAGTTTTAGAAATCAAGTTCTCTTTCTCTTTTGCCATCTTTCAGTCAATGTGCCCATTTGTTTGTGTGTGCTTGTGTGCATTTGTATTGAATTTCCTTGTTAGTTCCACTAACTTCATAACATTTTCCTCATTGCATAATTTTACAGTAAACTATATCTGTACATTTTGTATTCAAATGGAGTTACTATCTCGAGTTTTCTTTTCTGAAATCGAAAGGTGTTCTATTTAGCACATTATGATCTGTGTAGCATACCTACTTAGATCACAACATCTTGTAATGTTTAGCAGCTTTGTGGTAACCGGCGGCGTTGTGATGTTTCGAAGTTATTGGGCTCTGAATATTTTAATATAGTTAACTATTTCGTTACGATTGCACGAATGTTGTCTAGCCACTGTTTTCATCAATTTCGTTCTTGTTTATTTCTGTCGTCATTTTGTTCCGTCGAAACTGTGTTCATTAATTTGGAACTCTTTGGTGGCACTATAATTTCACTAATTACTGGTTTGAGATCATCGCACTTCCAGCTCATTCGCAGGCAAATCTGCCCGCACAATTATTTATCACCAA
>JARACY010001769.1:0-52175 GCA_029255725.1 Scrobipalpa atriplicella | reverse complement strand
CCTGCGGAGTTTTCTGTAACGGAAATTTTAAAGGTGTTTTGCGTGTATGGAAATATCTAGCGCAGATTATTCAGTTACCGTGTTTCATACATCCCTTATTCATAGGTTGGTATTTACTCTATCCCTATACGCGTTGGCTGGATATTGAATTCTGCAATTATGTCGCATATCGGTCGGTACATACAAAGCTTTGTAATTATCTACGATGGATTCATATTACATGGAAGCTTGTTTTGCTTTGTATTTTATATGTAGCGTGCTCATCAATTATGCTTTCAAAGTTTGTATCCGTAGTTATATATAATTTTGGATTTGCAGTCAGGAAGTTCTTTGTTTGTGTGTGTGTGTGTGTGGTTTTGATAATTACTCGATGCGCAGTGTGTATTCAAACTCGTAATCATAGTAAACAACTTTTCAAAAATTTCCTTTATATTATCTCTATGAAATTCAATAAAAAAATGGTAATGGCACATGATTATCTCCTTAAATTATATTTTTTAAATGAACGGTCGTCAACTTATTTCTTTTCTAATTCATGTTTCTCAGGAATTAATATCCTTATATTGTAAGTCTCCATCCGAGATTGTTACTTTACAATCAAAAGTTTCCCGTCCTGTCACTCGAGTCACGGTATCTAAGTAGGTACCTACCTATGTTTCGGTACTGTCAAAGGCAGACGTGCCGGGTGTTTTATTACAAAACGGGATTCCGGGACCAGTGAAGGATACCGGGACAGGGATTGCACAGATCATTTTAGAGTAGACTGCGTATTGAATTTTAAATCCGCAGTTACAAATGTAAGTACTATAAATTGAAGATTTCCACTTCACAGTAGTAGCAGTAGGATGTAACTAAATAATCACATGAAGTTTGACGGCTATACGCAGCCAGTGTGCTTTGATACAGTAGATTTCTGCTCATTTCTGCTCTGATACAGTGGACTTTTATATGAGGATTACTTTTCCGGTGGTGGTGTTGTGGACATTAAGGCCCGTATTTATAATTAGCTCTCAGCGTGACAGCGAGTTTGAGTTTGTATCAGAAATGTCATTTCAGTACAAAACGATCTGTCAAATCCATACTCAATATTGCTCTCAATCTTGAGATCGCTTTATAAATACGACCCTAAGTGACAAAAGGGTCTCTTATCTCAAATTTCTGTGGAAAAGCGGGACGGGACACCGGGACGGAACGATATCAGAACGGGACTACGTCCGGCGTGTCTTCCCGTGTTTGTCCGTTTAATTGAACATGCTTTATTGATAATGATACCGATTCTGTTGGAAACTAGTGCTGTCACTTTCTTAACTTTAAATAAAATAGAGACAGAAATACAACAGCTGATTATAAACCTGTCAAACTGACGTTACTCGCCTTAAATAAGTTGAGATCATAGAGCATGCCATCTTATTTAAAGCGAGTAACGTCAGTTTGACAGGTTTACTCTACTTTATTTAAAGCTTTGAAAGTGACAGCACTAAACTTAAATTAGTTAAGTTGGGTTTCCAACAGAATCGGTACCATTGTGTCCAAATAGACAGCGCCATTCCACTCATCGAATTTATTCACAAAAGATCTTTTACGGTTCCTTTGACACAATCTTTTGCCGTTCTTTTTATAAAATTACCCAAATAAAATTGAATAATAATAAAGATGTGCTTTGTAAAAGAATTTCTGGTAAAAGTTGTTCAGTTTCAATGACTGAGCAACCCCTATCAGTTTGCGGTACGTTTTCCCTTACACCCGGTATAGTGGGTAGCTAATAGCTGGGTATGCGTGTGTTGGCAATACTGGCTGGATGTTTGCTTTTTCGTAGTTAATTGCCTTTGTCCATTACACCGTTGTGAAATGTGCTGCCAACGCGGCCATTTTATTTTATAAATTGACTTAACTTAACATGTTCAAAAATATATTCCTTTTTATTAAAACTAGCTTCCGCGGGAATCAACTGTTTTCCTGCGGTTAAAAGAAGCCTTACGGTGAACGTAGCTTTCTACTGGTGAAAGAATTTTAGAAAGAGTTTTAGAGTTTATTCGCTACAAACATACCTACCTACTTCCACACATAAGTACAAACGAAAATACAAATCTTTTCCTCTGTATAATATTAGCAGGTAGGTATAGACAAGGAAGGTCATCTCATTCTCATCACATCTTTATTACTTTTTCTATACGCGATTTAGATAATTAATTTTCTCTTTGATCATAATTATTTGATCAAATGTATAGGCTAATACACAAATTCACGCCTATGTAATTTACAGGGTAGGTTAGAACGTCAACGTCATTCTTATAAAGAAAACTTACTGAAAATATTTGGTTACCTTTACTGACTTTTACAGTAGGCCCCCAACCAAGAAAGAAAACTGAAAGAAAACATGCCGCCGCGTGATGGATGACAAATATATCGCATCCTTCGTCAAATTTCCATACATTTTGACTGTTAGATGCGATAAAAAATGGCTTTCACAACCTTTATCGCCGCTACATGCTACAGGGGCTGCAGGTGACTGCTGAAATAAGATTTCATGTAAAATAATACATAAATCTACGTATACGAACATATTTCAGCTACTACCGCCATCTCTCGCAAACTCACGGAATTAGGAGTTAAGAAATAGGTGCTGGACTGAAATTCAGAGCCTCTCCGAAAACCAAACCTCTAGTCTAGGTATTTCAGAATTACTGTATTGTTTCACCAAGTGTTAGTAGCTGACACCAGAGTTCATCGGGTCGTATGTTGATTCGAAAACCTTCACGTTAAAAGGAAGAAGTAGCACGTCTGATTCTTAATATTTTGTTCTCAAGATGTCAGTGATGGTATTTTACCTTGTTTATCAATTTAAGCATTTCACATTTAATTTAGGCAAAAAAATATTTTTATTTGGATAGGAAAACACTTAAAAGTTATATGGATAAATAGCCATATACAATGCAACGTGTAACAAAAAAGGGTATATGCATCAAGAAAGGTGTGAATCTACCCATGAAACTGAACAACTTTCCTAAGGAACATAGGTCGAAAAACGAAAAAGAAAATTTGACCTTCCATACAAAATCTACCAGCTGACTGCACATTTATTGTATGGGAAGTAAATTTTTTTTTTTCGTATTTCAAACTATGTTCCTTCGGGAAAGCTGTTCAATTTCATGGTAGATTCACACATTTCTCGATGCATATACCCTTTCTGTTACATGTTGTATAGCAAGATATTCTCTCAATGGACCGAACCATTGAACCGAGAAGTAAAACAGGCATTTCATTACCGGCGGCTCTATATTTATTTCCATATCCAGCCAACGCGTATAGGGATAGAGTAAATACCAACCTATGAATAAGGGATGTATGAAACACGGTAACTGAATAATCTGCGCTAGATATTTCCATACACGCAAAACACCTTTAAAATTTCCGTTACAGAAAACTCCGCAGGCATACTCAACAGGCTTGGCAACTTTGCCATGTCGATTGACGATAGCAATGCAAAAAGACACAAACATGAAGATTCCAAAATATTTTGGCATCTGTCAGGGAGTCCTCTTATTTCATTTATCCACGGTGGGCCGTGGGACGAAAAATCAGTGCAATTGATTAACTTAAAAAAAAAAAAAACTAACATTGTAAAGAAAAGATGAGCTAGTAAAATTCATGCACATATTTAGACGAAAAAATTTCATGCATTTTTATGTGGAAAGAAGTTGGCTTCATAAAACCGAACAACTTTTCCTAAAGAACAGGAGTAGATAATTATAAAGAAAAAGAAATTAAACTTAGTTAACGAAGCTAAAGCTTTTTGTATCGGATATTGGGAGAAGTATTTTATTTCAAGTCTTACTTATCGCTCATAATGTTTCTCAGCTAAAGATGTTTTATCAGTGGAACCAATTCCTTCCACTTTAATATTTCATCGTGTATAAAAAAAATCTTACTGCATAGCATTTTTTTTCATGAAAATAATGGCGCTTCCATTTGTTTCGACGCGTTTAGATATTTTTAGAGAGATAAGTAAAATATTCAAATTGAAGATACCAATGTCTAAATTTTATATCTATTTAGGACGGTTTCCAAGTAAACAGAACTCCGTTTTGATTGACCTTTTAATTTATCAGGTCATCCAATATCCGGGCTTTTATAAAACATTTTATTAAAAGACCCACCTGATTGGGAAACTCTCATTTAGTTCGCCAAATGAACATTAAAGGGGTGTAAATGAGTAAAGTAAATTTAATTTAAACGTACAATCAGTTCGTGCTTTTTGTAGGTAATCAAACGGAACGATAATTTCGGTTAGTCTATCACCCAAATGAAATTTGTCCAAATCCCTAGAAAGTATTCCTTTACCGTTCTCCAGTTATAATTTATTGTAGAATGTCCTAACTAAACTACAACGAGATAAATACAATGTAGGCGTCCATTAAAATGGTTATATCTACAATTATACACAAGGGCTCAAAACACTTTGTCTGATGATAATAATCTCGCCTGTCGTACCGTAACTGTAGATGAAACACGTATTCAAAACGTGCATACCCTCTGAAGCATCAGGCTTTATGTGGACCTACATCAAAGGCATAATCTCTATTAGAGCCTGCAATAGACAGCAACATATTGATCAATCATCGAACTCAACTATCGCTATACAGCGTGCAACAACTGCGTCGAAACAAATGGAAGCGCCATTATTTTCATGAAAAAAAATGCTATGCAGTAAGATTTTTTTTATACACGATGAAATATTAAAGTGGAAGGAATTGGTTCCACTGATAAAACATCTTTAGCTGAGAAACATTATGAGCGATAAGTAAGACTTGAAATAAAATACTTCTCCCAATATCCGATACAAAAAGCTTTAGCTTCGTTAACTAAGTTTAATTTCTTTTTCTTTATAATTATCTACTCCTGTTCTTTAGGAAAAGTTGTTCGGTTTTATGAAGCCAACTTCTTTCCACATAAAAATGCATGAAATTTTTTCGTCTAAATATGTGCATGAATTTTACTAGCTCATCTTTTCTTTACAATGTTAGTTTTTTTTTTTTTTAAGTTAATCAATTGCACTGATTTTTCGTCCCACGGCCCACCGTGGATAAATGAAATAAGAGGACTCCCTGACAGATGCCAAAATATTTTGGAATCTTCATGTTTGTGTCTTTTTGCATTGCTATCGTCAATCGACATGGCAAAGTTGCCAAGCCTGTTGAGTATGCCTGCGGAGTTTTCTGTAACGGAAATTTTAAAGGTGTTTTGCGTGTATGGAAATATCTAGCGCAGATTATTCAGTTACCGTGTTTCATACATCCCTTATTCATAGGTTGGTATTTACTCTATCCCTATACGCGTTGGCTGGATATTGAATTCTGCAATTATGTCGCATATCGGTCGGTACATACAAAGCTTTGTAATTATCTACGATGGATTCATATTACATGGAAGCTTGTTTTGCTTTGTATTTTATATGTAGCGTGCTCATCAATTATGCTTTCAAAGTTTGTATCCGTAGTTATATATAATTTTGGGATTTGCAGTCAGGAAGTTCTTTGTTTGTGTGTGTGTGTGTGTGGTTTTGATAATTACTCGATGCGCAGTGTGTATTCAAACTCGTAATCATAGTAAACAACTTTTCAAAAATTTCCTTTATATTATCTCTATGAAATTCAATAAAAAAATGGTAATGGCACATGATTATCTCCTTAAATTATATTTTTTAAATGAACGGTCGTCAACTTATTTCTTTTCTAATTCATGTTTCTCAGGAATTAATATCCTTATATTGTAAGTCTCCATCCGAGATTGTTACTTTACAATCAAAAGTTTCCCGTCCTGTCACTCGAGTCACGGTATCTAAGTAGGTACCTACCTATGTTTCGGTACTGTCAAAGGCAGACGTGCCGGGTGTTTTATTACAAAACGGGATTCCGGGACCAGTGAAGGATACCGGGACAGGGATTGCACAGATCATTTTAGAGTAGACTGCGTATTGAATTTTAAATCCGCAGTTACAAATGTAAGTACTATAAATTGAAGATTTCCACTTCACAGTAGTAGCAGTAGGATGTAACTAAATAATCACATGAAGTTTGACGGCTATACGCAGCCAGTGTGCTTTGATACAGTAGATTTCTGCTCATTTCTGCTCTGATACAGTGGACTTTTATATGAGGATTACTTTTCCGGTGGTGGTGTTGTGGACATTAAGGCCCGTATTTATAATTAGCTCTCAAGCGTGACAGCGAGTTTGAGTTTGTATCAGAAATGTCATTTCAGTACAAAACGATCTGTCAAATCCATACTCAATATTGCTCTCAATCTTGAGATCGCTTTATAAATACGACCCTAAGTGACAAAAGGGTCTCTTATCTCAAATTTCTGTGGAAAAGCGGGACGGGACACCGGGACGGAACGATATCAGAACGGGACTACGTCCGGCGTGTCTTCCCGTGTTTGTCCGTTTAATTGAACATGCTTTATTGATAATGATACCGATTCTGTTGGAAACTAGTGCTGTCACTTTCTTAACTTTAAATAAAATAGAGACAGAAATACAACAGCTGATTATAAACCTGTCAAACTGACGTTACTCGCCTTAAATAAGTTGAGATCATAGAGCATGCCATCTTATTTAAAGCGAGTAACGTCAGTTTGACAGGTTTACTCTACTTTATTTAAAGCTTTGAAAGTGACAGCACTAAACTTAAATTAGTTAAGTTGGGTTTCCAACAGAATCGGTACCATTGTGTCCAAATAGACAGCGCCATTCCACTCATCGAATTTATTCACAAAAGATCTTTTACGGTTCCTTTGACACAATCTTTTGCCGTTCTTTTTATAAAATTACCCAAATAAAATTGAATAATAATAAAGATGTGCTTTGTAAAAGAATTTCCTGGTAAAAGTTGTTCAGTTTCAATGACTGAGCAACCCCTATCAGTTTGCGGTACGTTTTCCCTTACACCCGGTATAGTGGGTAGCTAATAGCTGGGTATGCGTGTGTTGGCAATACTGGCTGGATGTTTGCTTTTTCGTAGTTAATTGCCTTTGTCCATTACACCGTTGTGAAATGTGCTGCCAACGCGGCCATTTTATTTTATAAATTGACTTAACTTAACATGTTCAAAAATATATTCCTTTTTATTAAAAACTAGCTTCCGCGGGAATCAACTGTTTTCCTGCGGTTAAAAGAAGCCTTACGGTGAACGTAGCTTTCTACTGGTGAAAGAATTTTAGAAAGAGTTTTAGAGTTTATTCGCTACAAACATACCTACCTACTTCCACACATAAGTACAAACGAAAATACAAATCTTTTCCTCTGTATAATATTAGCAGGTAGGTATAGACAAGGAAGGTCATCTCATTCTCATCACATCTTTATTACTTTTTCTATACGCGATTTAGATAATTAATTTTCTCTTTGATCATAATTATTTGATCAAATGTATAGGCTAATACACAAATTCACGCCTATGTAATTTACAGGGTAGGTTAGAACGTCAACGTCATTCTTATAAAGAAAACTTACTGAAAATATTTGGTTACCTTTACTGACTTTTACAGTAGGCCCCCAACCAAGAAAGAAAACTGAAAGAAAACATGCCGCCGCGTGATGGATGACAAATATATCGCATCCTTCGTCAAATTTCCATACATTTTGACTGTTAGATGCGATAAAAAATGGCTTTCACAACCTTTATCGCCGCTACATGCTACAGGGGCTGCAGGTGACTGCTGAAATAAGATTTCATGTAAAATAATACATAAATCTACGTATACGAACATATTTCAGCTACTACCGCCATCTCTCGCAAACTCACGGAATTAGGAGTTAAGAAATAGGTGCTGGACTGAAATTCAGAGCCTCTCCGAAAACCAAACCTCTAGTCTAGGTATTTCAGAATTACTGTATTGTTTCACCAAGTGTTAGTAGCTGACACCAGAGTTCATCGGGTCGTATGTTGATTCGAAAACCTTCACGTTAAAAGGAAGAAGTAGCACGTCTGATTCTTAATATTTTGTTCTCAAGATGTCAGTGATGGTATTTTACCTTGTTTATCAATTTAAGCATTTCACATTTAATTTAGGCAAAAAAATATTTTTATTTGGATAGGAAAACACTTAAAAGTTATATGGATAAATAGCCATATACAATGCAACGTGTAACAAAAAAGGGTATATGCATCAAGAAAGGTGTGAATCTACCCATGAAACTGAACAACTTTCCCTAAGGAACATAGGTCGAAAAACGAAAAAGAAAATTTGACCTTCCATACAAAATCTACCAGCTGACTGCACATTTATTGTATGGGAAGTAAATTTTTTTTTTTCGTATTTCAAACTATGTTCCTTCGGGAAAGCTGTTCAATTTCATGGGTAGATTCACACATTTCTCGATGCATATACCCTTTCTGTTACATGTTGTATAGCAAGATATTCTCTCAATGGACCGAACCATTGAACCGAGAAGTAAAACAGGCATTTCATTACCGGCGGCTCTATATTTATTTCCATAAATAAAAAATATACGTTGTCAGTAAAAACACCGACAATATAGCGATCCACTATGCATGCAAAAATCGTAATGTAATTTGCATACAATGTTGCTAATTCTGTTGCAGACAAAACTTAACTTATTTTAGTTTGGTCCTGTCACTGTCTATAGTAATAATATAATAGAGACAGAAATACAACAGCTGGTTATAATCCTGTCAAAGTGACGTATAATATAACGCTTAAAATAAGGCGACACCATCTAGCATGCTATCTTATTTAAGGCGTTAGATTATAACCAGCTGTGTTGTATTGCTGTCTGTTTTATTAAAATTTTAGAAAGTGACAGGACCAAACTAAAGTAGGTTAAGTTGTGTTTACAACCGAATCGCCACCAATGTTTGCATACGATTTATTTTTAACCGAGGGAGAATCTATCGCCTTCGCCCTTTGCACCTTTTGTAAAGGGTGACTGATGCTCCCCTCTCCCCTCTCCCCTCTAAGTGGAGGGGAATATAGGTCAATGTCGAGCGCATTCAACTGGTGTATTTTGGAACTTCATGCTGTGTTCAGCAAGCATAACATTTTCTTTTATAATGTTTACTTATTCTGGTTCATATAGCCTGTTTCTATTATATTTAAAAATGGTAACCTTATACCTAGTTAAATCTAAACATAAGAAGTACCAACTTTTGTAAAGAAATTATTGTCACAGATAAAAAAAACCTGCATCAATACATTCAACATGGCAAAAATGCACCACGGACGCGAACTGTAGAGGCCGAATTAAATGATTCGGTGTATGTATTAACCCATCTGCAAACTAGATTCAATGATGTTCTATCTACCACTTAAGGAACATAGACGTGATTTTATGTATTTTCTGAGAACGCCTACGTTTGGGTCACCCGAGCGGGGATAACTGAGACGAGAGAAATGCTGGCATTCTGAGCGCTGTCACGTATACCAATATTAGCAGAGATTATTCCGCACTCCATTATGTTCGGTAATATATGTTCCAGCTTATAAACGATGTAATTTCGTATGTCTGAGTAAGATGAGATTCAATTATTATGCCGAGTGCTCAGTTTTTTTCACTCTATTATTATTTTTATCGAAATTCATGACGTTTTTATTATTTGGCAAAACTGACGACAATGGGTATCACAAAAGCTATAAACAACTTAATCAATCTTAATCTGAGTAAGAAAATATGTAATGTACATACATACATAAATCATGCCTTTATCCCTTATGGGGAGGCAGAGCGTCAACGACCCAAACAAAGGTCGTTCCGCAACGTCTGAAATATTTTGAGGGTTGTTTAAAATAGATCTATAATATTGTAATGTACCTATTTCTTTACTACTTTCTCCTTCCTGCTATGCTGCACTCTGTACTACGGCGTAGCAGTTTACGTAGCACTGTACTTATTACACTTAGGAAGAAATATCTTTTACCAATACAATAAATAAAACCCTTTATTGAGGGAGTATGAAAAATAAATTTACCTACCATTACTAAGGAATTTAATTAGTATCTTTAAATTAGGGATAGTGTAGTGATACCGCACCAATATATGGAAGGGTGATTCATAATACCTGAATTAATCTGTAGTAGAATGTTTACTTAAACGAGTTCCGTTAGGTAATGAATAAACTGAACACAATCATATCAAATTATTATATGAAATGCAGTTATATTATAATGGAAGTTTTTACTACAACTTACGTTAATAATTCGGAAATATCTACAAGCAAAATGAATTTCACGAACGTACCTATTACTGCTATTAATTTTGTAACAGTCAAAAACCATTAATTTTGTAGTCTGTTTTATAATTCTAACCTAAAAGGGTCTTGTCAGAAGCATGTGTACAATCTCCACAGACGGACAGGCCCGGGAGCAACAAGAATTAAATTAATACATACAGAATGGGGCATTTTTACATTCATACCTACATACATCTTTTTGCAATATAGGTACACAATCACCTGTATAATAACCCTCAAAACTTGTCAGACGTGGCGGAAATGACCTTTATTTAGGTCGTTTTTGCTCTGCCTACCCCAATAGGGAAAAAGGCGTGATTTTATGTATGTATGTAACTAAGTACTTTATTAAATTTAATACCTTCATTTAGAAGTAGGTATCTAGACTTCTCAAGAGCAGAATCAATTTGGTGTTCAATAAATCGAAATCGGATTTTCTGTCGCATGTGCGTCATTTTCTCCTCAATTTCCTGTGCCTGCGGCTTAAATATTGTCCCTCGAGACTTGGCATTAGGTAGAACAAATGACTTTATGTCAAAGTAACTATCTACAAAAATGTCACTTATTTTGTTGTTCATTTTAAGAAAAGGCATAATAGCAAATCTTTTACCAATATAATTTATGATTGTTATTGTCAGCACTTGGTGAAACTCCATATTTATAATGTTGTTATTAAAACACAAGTGAAACAAGTACAAGTGTTTTAATAACAACATTACTTATAGCACTTCCATGCTGGACTGGGAGCGATAGAAAAACATAGAATGTGCCAGCTGCATCTCCTCCGGGCATGCTTTAAAAACCAGCAGTTTCAGTATATTGTAAATAAGGCGATGGGCTGACAACCGCTATCACTAAAGCAATATACAGATCTATCTTAACAACCCTCAAAAACTTGTTAGACGTGGCGACACGACCTTTGTTTGGGTCGTTGACGCTCTGCCTACCTCAATAGAGATAAAGGCGTGATTATATGTTTGTATGTATGTTACTTATAGCAATATTTTTATCTTCGCTAAAATCAAGGAAATTTTTATTTCGACGGGAAAACTCATCAGCAGCGGATGCCACTGCGGTTCAGTGTTCAAATATGCACAGTGAAATTTCTATTTAAAGTGGAAGGGGGGGGGAATTTTAATTTACTCATAAAACTAAACACACGTTATGTGGAGAACTTGGTAGACTTTTTTCAAAGTGACGTTATAAGTTCCTAGAGACTGTTTGATGGAATGTTTATGAGTGCCATTAAGTTTTGTTGGCCGTTAGCCAGTTTACGAGTCTCGCTGTAATCGCGATCTTGAAACAACGATATTACTGCCTAGTCATAAATACCTATTACTACCTACGTGTAAAAAAAATAACGGACCAAACGCTTGACTGTCTAGGCAAAGATTCGGACCTGACCTTTCAACGAATTATTATAAGTATTATATGCGTGTATGAGTAGTAAACTAATATGAATTATGTATTAGTTTGCCCTAGCAATGTAGGTTTATAATATGTAGGTGTAAATGTAGGTACATACATTGTTTTTGTATTACTAGATAGGTATTGTTTACGATTAATTACTATGTTATATTTCTCGATTATTGTAGGTATAATTAGAGTGGTAAGATTAATTTATCAGTTTTTATTTTCAGTTATTTATTACAGTAGGTAAAAAGTATCCGCCTAACCTAATGCCTAAATACTACTTATTTCAAAAGTTAATAAATGTTATCTGAACCGAAACTAATTTCACGCTTCTCTGATAAGCTGATTATCGTCGAAGTTCTATTAGATAATCCTCAAGTACCTACTACAATATACAACGTAACTTATATGTAAGTTGAAGCTTTCGCTAGAGGTACTTACATTCATGTTTACTGAACTCCCCACTACACGCCACTAAACACTATCATAAAACAACAATATCCAAAAACTTAGTCATTTCACACAACATCACACAAGTTGTGTTCCACCCCACTTGTAGGCACGATCCTGACCGAATTAAACACGAAAAACGCCCGAAAATCTGGTACACAGAACACCCAACGGCTAACAACACTTAACACTCTCGAACTACACAAAATAAAGCATTACATGAACAAGGGTAACGTGAAAATTGTTGTTTAAACACCCAAGGGTTGATAACATGACCTCTTCAAGTCAAAAACTCGAATTTTGAGGTTATCTCGCAGATCGGTAAATGTAGGACACATTGGGAGGCAAACGGAGGCCATTGGGTTCACTTTCGCATGGGTTTTCGCGCCTGTGTGTAAGGTTCACGCTATAGAGAAAATCCCCTGTGTATCGTAGTCTGGGCATCTCTGTGTGCGTGGGGTGAATGTGTCCATACTTCTGTATAATTGTGTGAGTGTGTACGGATCTACACGAGGAAGGAATTTCCACAGACATGTCTTAAGATATGCATTAACTGAAAACACCTAATCTTTGACAATGAAATGAAGTCGAGGATCATCCCAGATGAGTGTATGTGCGCCATATTCGTGCTCCTGAAGGAGAATCGTATATGGTCGAAACTTCAAGATCATAACTTCCGTCGAAGCTACAAGTCAGTAGCCGGGTATTTTATCAATATAAATTACAATTTGTTCGTTGTTTAAAAAATTATAAACAAAAACTTTATTTTAATAGGGTATAAACAACGGATGCGAACATTCATATCCAATTGTAGATTTTCTTTTAATAGGTAAAACAGTAAACCAACCTAAACAAGAAAGTTTGACGAACATGGGCTATTTACGATTACTCTACATTTGACAACTAAACTGTATTCATAGTATAATTAGGTATGTCAAATTTAGAGTACGTCAAATTTCTTGTATTACTTATTTTACTATTTCATTAGGAATAAACATAGGTATTTGAAGCGAATAGACAAGTGATATAAATAAAATAGTTTAAATACTTTAGATAAGAATTGCACCCTCGTGTAGAGCGGTGTTGCTTGGACAAATCGATCCCGTGTATGTCTAGCTATGTAGCGCATCGGTACCATACTCCTTCAAGTCACAAAATTCTCGAAAAATCCACGATAGCTTTAAAGTTCTTCACTGAAAAGCAGTTCTACCAACGAAAACAGAGTGAGATTATCCTGTAGTAACAGTTCAGCACTTGCGTTTGTATTGGTCAATTAAACACTCACACATGCAAGGGCGACCGACAAAACAGATGCAGAAAGACTTTTCATTTGCTCGTTTACAGAAATATGAGCTTTGTTCACTTCGCTGAAAGACGAAATTTCAATGTTCGTAGCAATTGATGATAATTTAAGTGAAAATTGCGTAAAGGAGAGGGGTATACGTAGAGAAGCTTTTAGTGAAAGGGAAGCTTATACTACGGTTCTTTTCGAGATTTTTTCTTTGTGTGCGGGAAGTAGTACTTTTGTATGTATGCGTTGATTGTACAATACTCACATTACGTGACCTACCCATCATGATATTGTATTATCTGTAACAGGTCCAGACTCTATTGGCCCAACAAGAGATGATTCTTATTCATTATTGTTTATTATTCATTCGTATTGTTCTTTGCCCTCGATTAACATTTATCTGCCTTTTGCATGTTTATTTGAAAGGTGTTATTGTTTACAAACGATGTGAGGTTGATTTACTAATTTTGAGGAAAAAGTGTTTTTCCTTGTAAAGCTTCTTTCTTCTTTATGAAATTTAATGGGTATTACCTGACAACAAAATGTTTGTATTATATTTATAGACATAATCTACTATAATTACCTATTAGCTAAGTACCATAAAAAAACTAAAGTAAAATCCTGAAAAATTAGTTATTAGATATTGGCTGAACGTAGTATAGTATGATAAGGAGAAAGGTAGGTACATAGGGCCGCTCGAAACGGATGCAGTTTTCTCTGTAAATAATTTATGAATTTTCACGAAATTTCGTAAAATTATACAGGTTAGCAAACTGCACCAGTAAACCAAATTTCATGAAAATCCATAAATTATTTACAGAGAAAACTGCATCCGTTTCGAGCGGCCTTGTGTACCTTATTCCTTGGCTAGTAGTACACACACCTATTTTTAACAGTTTCCTAAAAATAGACTTGTCATCATTGTAAATTAATTTACTTTCATCCCACGTGCTCCGTGCTCCACATGTCAAAGCCCTCTAGAGATGATTAGTTACTCAGTGCCCTCTAGAGGAAAACACCGGACTTATTTTTATCAGATCGCACTTGACATGCGCAAAGCCGCCGGCTGTAACCTCGAAATCGATGGCAACGGCGTTTGTTGTTCTTCTATCTCTCTCACACTTTAGTTTCACGTGTATTGCAAGTCTCTTTCTAACGCCGTGACGTCATAAGAATTTTATCCAATGAGAACGGTGTATGAGATACCAAAATATTCGAGTTCAATGCAACAGATGGTGCTGCTAGTGTCATCTTGTAAAACTTTAGAACTGTGTGTGGGTGAACATTCTCATTATAAAGTTACTTACCTATAGTATAGTAAGAGGTGAACACGGGTTGACTAAACCATCGTGAAAATGGCTGAGTCCGTGTTTGGAGCATGTAGACAACTTATGCGCATCGGATGGTGTTGGTCTGGCGCCATGTAGGTAGGTTCGTCTGGTAGCTACAGCCTTTAAACCACGTGGTGATGATCCAGTGACTGAATGATCTTAGAATAGGCTGAAAAATGTTTTTAAGATACTTTGTACACTCACTATACGCACTGCAAAAGGACTGACTGATTAGGTGCTCTGTTTGGGAGATACAGCCTTCCGAAGGTTAATTTTTCATATTTTTTTTCATAACCACGTGCTGAAATGTATGGTGTTGCATATTTTTACAATCGGCTCACTGAACCCTTTCATCTGATACTCCACTCAACAGGTTCCTAAAAAAAAAAGATATTTTTCATACAAAAAATTTATGACGTCAAAGATAAATTTTGTTAGAATGGCTGATTCAGTATTTATAGTATGTAGACCACTTATGGGACAGATTCGCTTTGCATTCATGGTGTTGGTAAATGTGGCAGGCACAGCCACGTATTAGCCGATCATGCTTGTGATATGATTAAGTCAACTCAACTGAAACATGGATGACTGAATGTATGGTTTAGTACTTATATTTTTGGAATCTTCTCGTGGAGCTGGACTGGAGTTCTTTCATATGACACCACGGAGGCAGTTTATGCTCGCTGCTGTGGGGTTATACTAATTTTAACTAGAAACCACGCGAGACTTCCTTCCTTCCATGCTGGACTGGGAGCGATAGAAAAACATAGAATGTGCCAGCTGCATCTCCTCCCGGGAATACTGTAAAAACCAGCTAAGCTAAGGGATTCGAGGGTTTCAGTGTAATACAATTTATAGGCGATGGGCTGACAACCTGTCACTATAGCAATATACATTATCATCTGTAATAACCCTCAAAACTTGTCAGACGTGGCGGAACGACTTTTGTTTAGGTCGTTTTTGCTCTGCCTACCCCTCTAGGGATAAAGGCGTGATTTGTATATGTATGTAACCACGCCAGAACTAATTTCGATCATATATAGTAGGTACCATAGAAATATTATTATAATGGTAGGTACGTTTATTTTATTCATCAGCGTTATGTAGCTAGTCGTACCTAATCAAAATCAAAGTCAAAGCATATAGTTCTTGATAAATTGATAGATACTTCACACAATGGAAATATAAGCTGATAAAATTGTATCGAGACTGATTGTGATAAGCTATCTTATGCAGCAACTAATATCCGTTTACCTTTTTGAAGAATAAAATAAATATTGCAGTTATAATTATAAAAATAAAATCTATAAATGCTTGCAGATCCTATACAACGTGTAACAGAAAGGGTATGCATCAAGAAATGTGTGAATCTACCCATGAAACTGAACAACTTTCCCTAAGGAACATAGGTCGAAAAACGAAAAAAAAAAAATGAATTTCCATACTAAATGCATCAGCTGTCTGCACATTTAGTATGGGAAGTCGTTTTATTTTCCGTATTTCGACCTATGTTCCTTAGGGAAAGTTGTTCAGTTTCATGGGTAGATTCACACATTTCACGATGCATATACCCTTTTTGTTACATGTTGTATACGGGGTGTAAGGGACAGCGTAGGTACCGAATACTGATAGGGGTTGGTCAGTCAACGAAACTGAACAACTTACACCAGGAAATTCTTGTAGGAAAAAAAACATAAAAAAAATTATTAGTTATATTTTTTTTTACACAGTCTTAGAGACGATGTTGGTTGACTAAAGAGTCAAAGGACTAATAATACTACAACATAATACTGGGTGTAAGGGACAGCGTCTCGCAAACTGATAGGGGTTTCTCAGTCAACGATACTGAACACATATCACCAGGATTTTATTTTCAAGAAATGAAAAAAAAATGTTTGCTTTTCCATATAAATTGTCTGATCGAGGTGGTCATTTTGTATGAAAAAGCAATTTTTTTCATTTCCTGAAAAAAATCCTGGTGGTAGTTGTTCAGTTTCGTTGACTTAGCAACCCCTATAAGTTTGCGGGACGCTGTCCCTTACACCCCGTATAATTTGCTTCATAACAAATGCGTCTATTGTTTGTATTGGTTCGACCTTGCTGCTGAGTGTAGATAATATCTATTAATGCTCACTTGTGTGACACTGAGAGCGGTTGTGTGTTTGAGTGGTTTTAGTGCTATGTTAATTGTGTTTATATCATCACATTTGATCCCTCTGAAGTTCTGAGGAATTTATTACATATAAACTAAGTATGTAAGTAAGAAATTTACATTATTTTTCAAACAAATAGGACAGTAGGCTTGTTTGGAAATATAGAATCACACAGTAAATAAGGATCTAAATTTAATAAATATTTCGGATTAAAAAAAAAACCGATACAAATAAATATTATGTTAAAAAAAAATGTAAGCACATAGTTGAAGACCGAAAGTTTGATAACATGTTAGAAAGAATAATGTCCTAAATCTAAAGTTAAACCATTAAAATTTGAATTTTTATTTATAGCACCTAACTACTTACTTAGGTATTATAATCCCATCATTATCACAAAAGATAAACTTGTCTCGCATACTACGATACCATGTATTTCATTTCATAAGTAGGTGCGGCTATCTTTAGGTTTGAGATTATTTGTATTATGAATGCAGACACGTAACGTAAGTAGGTACCTTAATTACCTAGGAGGTAAATTACAATGTCTGTACAAGGAAGCAGGAAAATAAATGTAGTTAATGTTGTTTATGGCTACAAATATACGTACATTACAAGCCTACGACGACAGAAAAAGAATAAAGGTACTTAGACAGGTTACTGCAGGTATCTGCATTTCTACATCTTTAGAGTAAAATTTTTTTTTAATGATTTTAAATGAATATTTGTCATACCTATTTAGGTACTCACTACAATTGCAATGTGGATTAGCGAGCGAGGGAAGGTTTTATTTTTACAGCGTGACAGGGAAATGCTGCCCAATATCAATTCCCTGGATCGGCTGCATCCCTTAAGCCTCCTACACACCAAAGCCGCCGGCCTTGCGGGCCGCGCGCGGCTTAAGTTTACTTAGCGCTTGGAGTTAAGGTTTAGTTTCGTGTGGACCGTTCATTTCTGCGGCTTGTGCCGCCGGCATGCCGGCGGGCGGTGTGTAGCAGCCTTTAGGCGCATGGCAAACAGGAAACCGGTGAGGCGGCGGAGAGCGCAGCTTGTTTTGAAGTTGCGCGGCGCGGACGTAAATTTCTATACAAAATCGGCGCGCCTCCGCCACTCCTCCGCCTCGCCGCCGCCTCACCGCTTCCTATTTGCCATGCGCCTTAATTACAAACTCAGAAAGATAATGGCGGTGTTGAGTTGACTCAGCCTCATTTTTTATTTATTTACAATCCCACCGAAAACGAATACTTACATAGTAACAAGGAAAATATAATAGAATAAAAATTAGCTTAGTCACGATAAACATGATGTAATCTTATCAAGATCAAAGTCTATGACTCACATGATGTCAAATCTGTTGATAAATTCGTAGTATAACTCGTTTGATGTTAGTCTGCCGATATCAGTCACTGATGTCTGGCGTTTCGTGCACGTTTTTATAATAAATATGATAGTGTTGAGTAGTATTGTAATAAAACACATTTAGGTAAGTCTGTAAGTGCGATTATAATTTATTTTCAAATAATTTGTCCAATAAAATGTCTAGTACAATTTTTTATTTAGTATGAGGATAAGGTATATGACTTGTGATAAATATTTATTTGACAACATAATGATGACATTTAAACATTTGATATTTTATATTATTTTATTCCACAGTAAATAAGTTATTATTGTGGATAGTGTAGGAGTAACTGACTGTAAATAATTATTAATTATACTATATGAAACCAGTTTTTGTACAGGTACCTATATTCCATTATTCTACCTCTAATGGCCTAGTGACAAACAAATCAAATGTGTGCTTGAAATTGAAATTAACTATAAAATTGAGATATTTTTTGTATATCTTGGAAAAACGATTATGTTTTTACAAAGAATTTAGTATAAAATTGTGTCAGCCAACAAGGACTACATTTTACTTACATGATTTTCAATAACACACACTGCATGATAGATTTTTTAACCAAAACCGTGTTACTAAGTAGGCACAACTTGTCATCTTGTCAAAATGTCAACATTTCGAAAATTATAAAAATGCAGATGCCGCAATTACAGAATCAAACAATTTTCTCGCTAACAAAATAATTTTTTTGTTCCAGAATCTTTTCTTATCACGTTCTTCCAACAACTAATGCTTCAACAACAAACCTAAAATGGCGAAAATATTATTTTTCGTGGTGGCGTTATTGGCCCTAAGCTTGGACCTGAGTGAAGGCGCCAAAATCCTCATCGTGTTTCCTTTTCCTGGTAGAAGCCACAACATTCTCGGAGAAGGATTTGTGCGACTACTCCTCAAGGATGGACACGAGGTCGGCATTGCTTTTTGAACGATTAGATTAGACACATTCGTCTACATAGTCGTAATCGACTTTATATTGCCACCGAGGGCCAGAATAAAGTCTAACCCGTTTTCCATTAAGGCATATTTTTGGCATTTTTCGGCGCCAAGTGTGGCAAATATGGCAGATTTTTTAACCAGTCTATGGCAGATTCACCATTTTTGAGATTGTCACACTGTAAGTCCATAGGAGGAAGTCCATTGCAAGCAAAACCATAAAAGGGTTGTCAAATGACCAGACACGCTACTTAATTCATAATATAAACATTAATGAAATCCCTTTTCTAGTTTTCAAGATTTCTTTCGTATTGTGATTCCAGGTGACCTACGCTACACCGTTCCCGAAAAAAGACGGACCAAATATACGATATGTTGATCTTAGCGAAGTCTTCGAAGATTTCCAGGGTAAGTAGGTAGATAATTATGATAATATTAATATTTTACCTACAACGAGGCTAGATCAACGACCTTTCTATTTTACCACGGGAAAATAATAATGAATTCTGTCTCGTATAAAGAGTATAATCGCGACTTGACATAATCTAATCATATCGATTATAAATCTGTTGATAAACCACGATCTTGGACACAGATCAATGACCAAGGTTACGTACTTTATTATGTGAGATCCGAAGATTGCAGGTTCGAATCCTGTCCGCAGCGCCATGTAAGTTAGTTATAATTGAAACAACGCCATCTTTGCAAGTCTTTTTTTATTTTCTCTCACTCACACCTAGCTGTTACATTAATGTTCTATCCTTCTTACTCTTATCTATTAATCCCTTACAATTATACTTAATCAATTCTGTACTATGCAGACATAACAATTTTTTTCACATTTATTGTCAATAGGAATTAAAAAATATAATTTATAACTCTTTTTTTTATTTTATTTATTTCTAATTACAGACGACGGTAATAAAATAATTATTATTATAATGCTCGCTAAACGTTTTGCTTCCTCTTTTACAATATTACGGAGGAATTGCAAATTTAATGTTTATTTTTAAGTAAGTATATTGTTATTGTTTCCTCGCAAATGAGAGAAAAGTACTGTACTAATCTCAGCCAAAATAGCAATGTATGGTCTCGTTTACATTGACCTTGATTAAATTTACTTGACCATACATTTCTTTATTTTTGGCTTCTAAAGTTATGTACTATTGATAATCTTATGAGGACAACCATGGCGCTAAAATCGATGCAATAAGCTTTGCTTTACCATATTGATCTCTAGCAACTATTTTCATCAATAAATAAATTACAAATTACAAATTCCACAGCCCAAACCCAGAATGACACCGCAATGGACCTACAGAAAATCGCGGACAAAACGTCGGATTCGTTGGTGATGGCATTTTTGAAGGGGATCTTCATGGGAACCGGCAGTGGCAGCGGTTTTACAACTCTGCCTAACAAAACACTGCACCTGCCAGCGTTCCAGAAGTTGATGAACGATCCCAACGAGAAGTTTGACCTGATCATCGTTGAGTGGATGTTCTCGGAAGTATTCACAGGGTATGATAAAATACATAGTGTATCTACGTATGCATTTTATAAACTAGCGACTCTTTGAAACAATGAAATGATAATAGGTACATTTTTGTTAATGTCTTAGGTAGTAACTTGCTTTTATGACCCAAACCTGTGTAGCATTTTCTCTACGTGGAAGAGTGTAGGTTCAGCTGTAGACTTTCTGAGCCTGATGTGTAATTTTGTTTCTAGATTAGCAGCTTTATTTGACTGTCCATATATTTGGTCGTCATCAGGAAATCCCCACTGGATGGTCCTCGATTTGATCGACGAAATACCGAATCCTGCTTTCAATCCTGAGATCATGTCTTCGAACATCCCCCCTTTGGACTTTCCCCAACGAGTGCGTGAACTTTTCATGACAACAGTCTGGGGGGGCTTAAGAGGGTAAGTTTGTTACAAAGATTTTACGGGACCCTAGAATAAGTACCTACTACAAGACTAAATTTTTTCCGGAACGTATTTAATCGTATGACATGAGTAGTGTTAGTACCTAAATCAAATGATAAGGGAAACAAGTTCAACATAATTATATAAATTCTGCTTGTAGGTTGATGCGGCGGGGTGCCAAACAAACATATAGTGAAGTTTTTGAGCCATTATTGGCAAAGAGGGGTAAAACGTTGCCTCCGATCGAAGATATTGTCCACAACGCATCCCTTATGTTCGGCAACACCCATGAATCAACGGGGTGGGCCAGGAACCTTCCACAAAACTTTAAGAGTATTGCGGGATATCATATTGACCCCGAAGTAAAACCGTTACCGAAGGTGCGTATGGATTGTGCAGCTTTAAAAACACCACTGTGCTATTTTTACCTTGTACTTTTGTTTTCTTACAATGGGTTTTTCAAGTCGACGAACAACCCGATGACAAGTTTAGTACAAAATTATTATCGGGTTGATCAACTCGATACCCACACGACACAAGAAGAAGAAGACCAAGCAATCACGTCATGCTATGATTATTTTCAGGATCTGCAAAAGATAATGGACAGCGCGAAGGACGGTGTCATATACTTCAGTCTTGGTTCCAACGTCAAGAGTAAGAGTTTTCCTGAAGCAATCAAGCAGAGCTTATTGAAGATGTTTGGTGCACTGAAATACACCGTGATATGGAAATTTGAAGAGCAAATAAGTGGTCTACCGAAGAATGTACATATTTTACAATGGGCACCGCAAGCCAGTATTTTGGGTAAGTGTAATTTGATTATTGGGTAATGTGTGAACACGATGAATTTAAGGAGTTTTAATTTTACAAGAGAACCGGCTAAATCACAAAAAATAAATAATTGAAAAAATAACAGATGCTACGTATTGATTACCAGCATAAATAAATTTTACTCATAGAACCTAAATTAAAAGGGGTAGAGATTGTATATTATAGCCTCGTCTGTTAGATATGATTTGGCGTCTGTAACTTGCATAATGTTTATTGGTATACACATTGTTCGTCTCGATTGCTGGGTCAAATTGTGATGCCATCATCTTGAGCAGTAGTAGTATACATCCAAAATTAAACCCAATTATGTAGTTGGCGATTAAAACATGACAACCAGTGGGAATGCCTTTCTAAGTAGATTGCTTATACATATTTCCAGCTCATCCAAATTGCAAGTTGTTCATCACCCACGGAGGGCTGCTGTCCACCATAGAGACCATCCACTTCGGAGTACCGATCATAGGAGTGCCAATTTTCGCTGACCAGTTCACCAATGTCGAACTTGCCATGAAGAAAGGATTCGCTCTGAGAGTAGATGTTTCGTATCAAATGGCTGATGATCTTAAGGCCGCTATTGAGGAAATACTTGGCAATAACATGTAAGAAGAATGCGAATATACTTCAGGAATTACTTTTATCTTTGTGTTACCGTGTCTATGGTAGATTTTTTATTTTTTTATTTATTTCTTACTTACAGAAGGTAACGTTTTCTTATGTTATTTAAGCAATATACTTCCCTAAAGCCAGCAGTTTGTTAGCACTTGCTACTTTGTATATAAATGACACATTCAAATATTGTATGTCACATTTATAGGTAATTAACCTTAGGTTTTTATACACTGCTTTTGTTTCACTTCGAAACTACTTAAAGCCAACTTTAGTCCATTTTAGGAAACTCATTAAATAAAACGTTAATTTCAGGTACAAGGAAACCATCGCCAATTTGAACGTGATCTACCACGACAGACCTGTCCCTCCGGGCCAGGAGTTGGTCCACTGGGTCAACCACGTCATCCGCACGAAGGGAGCCCCTCACCTCCGCTCCATGGCCTTGATGACACCCTGGTGGCAGAAGATGTACCTCGATCTTCTTGCTCTAGTTCTTGTTGTTATGTTTGTTAATGTTCAAGTTTTAAAGTTCATGTGTTGCTCGAGAAAGAAAGCAGTTAGCTCAGTTAGTTCAAAGAAGAAAGAAAAAGCGAAGAAGATTAATTGAATGTTGTAGTATAGATAGGTATAGGTAGGTAGGAACAACTTTGAATACTAAATATGGTTTAAAAATATACATTGATTTTTAGTTACGATCTTTTATTACATCCCTGTGCTTTGCTAAATATTTAATTATCTTGGTGTTGCGTATTGCGTACAATATCAAGTTGTCAAATTAGTAGTGGAAGTGCAAAATGATCAAATGTTTGCATGTCAAAGTCAAACAAAACACTGGATTTATTTTCATCCCCATATTGCATATGACTGGCTACTTTATACTTATATTAAAAACATTTATTTGAATGAAATCTATTTTTAACTGATTTTAAACAGATATTTATCAAAATTATCTAATTAAAGTGCAAGGAATCAAACCATTGAGAAATATTGGTCATACCTAGCAAGCGAAGGATTTACCATGAATCCATATCTTAGCTGCACCCTTGGGAAGATACTGATCATCATGGTGCTATTCTGACTCAGGCTCGTATTTATAAAGCGACCTCAAGATTGAGAGCCAATATTAAGTATAGATTTGACAGGTAATTTTGTATTGAAATGACATTTCTGATACGAACTCGCTGTCAGTCTCAAGTACTGATTATAAATACGGGCCTTAGTCATCTATTATTTTTAATTTACAATCTTATCGAAAACAAATACATTACATAGTAAGAAGGAAAATGCTATAGAAAATTAGGTTAGTCACGATAAATATGACGTAGTCTTATCAAGATCACAGTCTAAGACTCGTGTGAAATCTCTTAGTAACTAGTTCAATGTTAGTCTGCCGATATCAGTTATTGATGACGGTCGTATCGTACATGTCTTACTGTAAAACCCTGAAGCACTACCCAAACCTAAGATTTACCAACCCTTGTTGGTGAAGTGAATCCTCGAATTTCGCCTGAAAGAAAGTTTATAATTTGGGTTTACCGTACTATCATAGTACTAAATCTTGTAGTCAGGTAATTTTTTTTGAGTCTTGTGCTTTCTAGTACATATTGTAATTATCAATTTTCTCGTTCAGGTACAACGGGGATATCTGTGCAGAGCCGCTCGAAAGGGATGTAGATGGTTTGAAAATTCGTATATTTGTAAAAATTTAGGGACTTCTAAAATATACGAAATTACATGAAAATTCACAAATAATTTCCTGGAATAATTGTATCCGTTTTGAGCGGCCTTGTACAGCAATCGCATTTGCCGACTTTTGGTACCTACATAACCTAACAAAATAAACTTTGATTCAGAATCATCCTAACTCGTTCTTCCAATAACTAATGCCAAAACAACACATCTGAAATGCCGAAAATATTATGGATCTTGGCGGCTTTCTTTGCCCTAAGCTTGGACCTGAGTGAAGGAGCCAAAATCCTCATCGTATTCCCTTTTCCTGGTAGAAGCCACAACATTCTCGGTGAAGGCTTTGTGCGACTACTCTTCAAGGATGGACACGAGGTCAGCATTGCTTTTTGAACGGTTAGATTAGACACATTCGTCGTTTTAATAATTATAGTCGTAATTGACCTTTTGTTACCTCTTAAGGACAGAATCAAGTCCTATAGGCGGAAGTCTGTTGCAAGCAAAACTATAAAAGGGTTGTCAAACGCTCATACACGCTAATATAAAATAATAAACATTACTGAAAACACTTTCCTAACAGTCAGGATTTCTAACGAAATGTGATTCCAGGTGACCTACGCCACACCGTTTCCTAAAAAAGATGCACCTAATATACGATATGTTGATCTTAGCGAAGTCTTTGAAGATTTCCAAGGTAAGTAGGTAGATAATTATGATAATAATATTAATATTTCATCTACAACGCGGCTAGACTGTTTTACCACGGGAAAATTTCTTAAATAAGCTGCGGTAAAAAAATCTAGTCTATTATTAAGATAAAAGTAATAATGAATTCTGTCTCGTAAGTACAAAGAGTATAATCAAGACTCGACATAAAAATCGATTATAAATATCTTGATAAACCACGATCGTAGACACAGATCAATGACCAAGGTTACCTACTTCATTATATTTACTAAATCAATTATGTATTGTTTAGGCACACATACACACACCCCAACAAGCAAAGTAATCCTATAGTGATAGATTATAAGTCCTCCCCGTCTAATAATGTTCTTATAAAGGCATTGTTGTAGACTTTGTCTCTTATAATAGGCTTACATAAGCTTGAATATACTCAAGCGCTTTAGGATTTATATCTCAGTCTTATAGTTTGCTATAAAACTATTTACAAAACAATTATAGGTCTTTTTTACTTATAATAACATTTTACAAGCGTGTATATTCTCAAGAGCATTTGTTTTTATTACTTAGTCTTATGGTTGACTACAAGTTTATCTTATAAACGACTTATAGGAATACGCATCCTATAATTGTCTGCAGAAAGATTTAATAGTCTTGAAATCTTATAGTAGCATTTTGTAAGAAAAGAAGATATTATAACACTCTTAGCTAAGATAATTCGAAGTTTGTCTCGTAACAGTCTTCTTTAAGACTCTTTTAAATGCATTAGTGCTTAATAAGAGCGTTTTAATATCAAACAAAAGAACATAAGATATTACAACACTCTTAGCTAAGATCATTATAAGTTTGTCTCGTAACAGTCTTCTTTAAGACTCTTTTAAATGCATTAGTGCTTAATTAGAGCGTTTTAATATCAAACAAAAGAACATAAGATATTACAACACTCTTAGCTAAGATAATTATAAGTTTGTCTCGTAACAGTCTTCTTTAAGACTCTTTTAAATGCATTAGTGCTTAATAAGAGCGTTTTAATATCAAACAAAAGAACATAAGATATTACAACACTCTTAGCTAAGATCATTATAAGTTTGTCTCGTAACAGTCTTCTTTGAGACCCTTTTAAATGCATTAGTGCTTAATAAGAGCGTTTTAAGATCAAAAAGCCGTATAAGATACTACATCAATCACATATGTAGTCCGATTGTATGAGGAACCCTAAATTTGTTTCAATATGGAGGCATGGTTGTCTTGATTGCGACTACTACAAGTACTAATTGACTAACAATTGTTCTTTAAAATACTCAAAGCAGAGTATTTCAAAAAAATGGCGAATGATCATAAAAATCTTCTAATGATTATTTAACAACAAATATTATAAGTGCTATTTTGCAAAGCGCGTTGTAAAATTAAATAAATCTTGGTACAAATTTACAACAAAAATGACTTCCCCGGCGAGTTCCCACACTATATGTGCAGTATGGAGATTATTATTTACCTTATGCAGTTACTACAAATTATATCTAATATTATAAAAGGAAATGGATACTTACATTTTTAATATTTTGCTTTTATTACAACTCACTGCAATAACCAGCCAAAGAAACTGATTCTGTTTTTTTTTTTCAGTTTATAAAATGTACTTATAATTACTAACAACTAAGTATATTACTAGAGCATTATAAACAAAATTGCTTTAGTAAGATGCTTACGTCAGATACTAACAAGTGTGGTTGTACTTAAAAATGTGTAGTTTCAGATAATTATAGAAGCAATTGCGCTTGCTCAAGTGTACTATAGGGATAACTGACATTCTATAAGTTGATTGTACGATCTTTATAAGAAAAGAATGCTCCTATAACTGTACCCAAATCCAGCATTGTAGTAAACCACAAGTATCGTACAAGTACAAAAAAAGTAGTCTTGATTTAGTCTTGAAGTACTGATTTTGCTAGTTGGGACGTTTCACATTCACGAAATTATACATAGTTAGGAATTCAAAAATATATTCATAAAATATAAAACTCTTTATTTCAATTTAATATTTTTTTTATTACAGATGAAGGTAGTAAAATTCCTAATTTAATATAATCATTACTAAACGTTTTGCTCTTTCACTTGTTGTTAGTGCAATATATTTTTTATTTATTTATTTCTTATTACAGATGACGACGGTAGTAAAATTCTTAATGTAATATTTACTCTTTAAATGCTTTGCTCTCCTCCTATTTAATTTTTTTCTTACTTCTTATTACAGACGACGACGGTAATTAAATTTTTAATATAATATACTCGCCAAAGGCTTTGCTCTCTAATTTGTTGTTAGTGGAATTTGTTTCGATATTTTTTTTAACAACAATAGCGCAAATAATACACAACTTTTATTTATTTATTTATTATCACAGGGGACGGAAATATACATTTTAATGTATAAGTACATACTCGCTCACTTATTTAAAGTGGAATTAATTTTTATTTTATGTATTTCTTATTACAGACGACGACGGTAATAAAATTCTTAATTTCATATAGGTACTTGCTAAACGGTTTGCTCTCTCACTTGTTGTCAGTGGTTTTTTATTTTATTTTACAACACATTTGCTCATAAATGGCCTCTTATTACACTAATTTCAATATCGTTTTGTTTCTAATTATGTACTTGTGCGTAATCGTAATGTAAAATGCACGAGTGCTGTAAAACGCATGAGTTTTTTTTAATTAGGTAAAACGCACGGTACTTTTTTAAATTTTTGCAAAGAGTTATGTCAGAAAAGTGGTAAAAATTTTTTCGCTACTAAGAATTAGAATAAGTAACTGGACGGCGAGAATCGAGGCCACTGTATAGCTTTTAACGCCGCAGTTTCACCCTCGATCTAATGAGTTTTCTCGTAAGGATCGGATAATTTTCTGCTGTAACAAGGCCTATTGTTACTTATGAACGTAGCTTTCTAATGATGAAAGAATTAAAATCAGTCTATTCGATACAATAAACATAGTGACATACCAAAATACAAATCTATCCTCTTTATAATATTAGATTGAAAAGACCAAGAAGTAGGCCCAGCCAGAAAGTATAGATTTACAGATTGTAACCAACCTATTGGGCGCTTTTCCACTAGACGTCAACGGCAACGGCGACGGCACGGTACCGTCGACGATATCGTAGGTGATAATATGTGAAATTAATATAATGTATGAAAATTACTTATGCCTACCGGGAGTAAAAAAGCTGACCAAAGTTAAAGGGTGTAGATTTGTAGGTAAGTAGGTATGTTAGCAACGAATAAACTCAAAAAAATAGTCTATCGATTTTAATCTTCTTTCGCCATTTACTGCAGGAAAATATCTGATTCCCACGGGAAAACTACCGCGGTTGAAGCTGAACGCTTTGCTCTATAACTTTGTTGTTAGAGGAATATATTTTTTATTGTATTTATTTCTTACTTACAGAAGGTAATAAAATTCTTAACGTAACATAGTTACAATTGCTATTGCCAAACATCCTTTCCAATTCTCTTCAAAAATATTTAAGCTGCAAGTCCGCAAACATTCGAGAACTTGAATAATGTTTTTTATATATGTATTTTTACACTTATAGTGCTATTTTATTTCTAAAATATGATAAAAAAAAACAAACAAAAATATATCATATACAAAAAATATAGTATTAACAAAAACAAACATGAATAATCTTATGAGGACAACCATGGCGTTAAAATCGATGCAATAAGATTTGCTTGCACACTCTTGGACGAAACAACCTCCAAGGCAAAGACCACACTAAATTAAAAATTTAATCTCATGCAACTATGTTTTATAAGAAATTAACATATTTGCTCCACAGCCCAAGTCCAGGCTGACCCCGCAATGGACCTACAGAAAATCGCGGACAAAACGTCGGAGTCGATCCTGATGTCAGTCTTGAAGGGGGCCGTCATGGGCACAGGCGGTGGTAGCGGTTTTTTAACTCTGCCGAACAAAACACTGCACCTGCCAGCCTTCCAGAAGCTGATGAACGACCCCAACGAGAAGTTTGACCTCATCATCATTGAGTGGTTGTTCTCGGAAGTATTCACAGGGTATAAGAAATATATTATCAATAGCGACTTTTTGAAGCAATGAAATGATAGTAGGTACATTTTTATTCATGTCTCATGTCTCAGGTAGTAACTTTGTATTATGACCCAAACCTGTGCAGCACTTTTCTCTACTCGGAGGAGTGAAAGTTCAGCTGTAGACTTTCTGGTCTAATGTGTATTTTTGTTACTAGGTTAGCAGCTTTATTTGACTGTCCATATATATGGGTGTCATCAGGAAATCCCCACTGGATGGTCCTCGATTTGATCGACGAAATACCGAATCCTGCTTTCAATCCTGAGCTCATGTCTTCAAACATCCCCCCTCTGGACTTCCTCCAACGAGTGCGTGAACTCTTTATGACAACAGTTTGGGGGGGCTTAAGAAGGTAAGTTCAAAAAATTGTTATAGCTTACAAAGATTTCACGGGACCCTAGAATATTTTATAGGTATTGCCTACTACGAGACTTAATTTTTTCCGGGACATTTGATCGTATGACACGATTAGTCGAGTAGTGTACTCACCAAATGACAAGGGAAACCAGTTCAGCATGATTACAAAAATTCTGCTTGTAGGTTGACGCGGCGGGGTGCCAAACAATCATATAGTGAAGTTTTTGAGCCATTATTGGCAATGAGAGGTAAAACGTTGCCTCCGTTCGAAGATATTATCCACAATGCATCGCTTATGTTTGGCAACACCCACGAATCAACGGGGTGGGCCAGGCAACTTCCGCAAAACTTCAAGAGTATTGCGGGATATCATATTGACCCCGAAATAAAACCGTTACCGAAGGTGCGTATAGATTGCGCATTGTGCTATTTTTACATTGTGTTTTTGTTGTCTTTCAATGAGGTCGATCCTGGCTAAAACATTTCAAAATTATAATCAGTTCTGTCACTTAAAAGAATGCATTGAAAATAGATACTTTACTCTATTGAGTGGGTTTATCAAGTCGACGAACAACCCGATGAACATAAACCCTTAAATAGTCTAGTAAAACATTATCAAGCAATCAAGTCATGCTATGATTATTTTCAGTATCTGCAAAAGATAATGGACAGTGCGAAGGACGGTGTCATATACTTCAGTCTTGGTTCCAATGTCAAAAGTAAGACTTTTCCTGAAGCAATTAAGCAGAGCTTATTAAAGATGTTTGAAGCACTGAAATACACCGTGATATGGAAATTTGAAGCGCAAAGAAGTGGTCTACCGAAGAATGTACATATTTTACAATGGGCACCTCAAGCCAGTATTTTGGGTACGTGTATTTGATTATTGGGTAATGTGTGAACACGATAAATTTTAGGAGTTTTAATTATACTAGAGAACCTGCTAATTTATCGCAAAAATATGATTGAAAAAATAGCAGATGCTACATTTTAATTTCCAGCATAAATTTATTTTACTCATAGTACCTAAATTAAAAATTAAAACTGTCTGATACATACCCCCCAGATATGATTTGGCGTCTGTAACTTGCATAATGTTTATTGGTATACACCTACATACATATTATATACCTACATATTGTTCGTCTCGATTGCTGGATCAAATTGTGGTGCCAATAATCTTAAGCTATAGACAGCGACATCCAAAATAAAAACCAATTATATAGTAGGCGATTAAAACATGAAAACCAGTCGGAATGCCTTTCTAAGTAGATCGCTTATATTTCCAGCGCATCCAAATTGCAAGCTGTTCATCACCCACGGAGGTCTGCTGTCCACGATAGAAACCATTCACTTCGGAGTACCGATCATAGGAGTGCCAGTCTTCTCTGACCAGTTCACCAACGTCGAACTGTCTATGAAGAAAGGATTCGCTCTGAGAGTAGATGTCTCTTATCAAATGGCTGATGATTTGAAAGCTGCTATTGAACAAATACTTGGCAATTACATGTAAGTGTGGGTAGTGAAGAATGCGAACATACTTCAGAAGAAATTACTTTTATCGTAAATTACCGTGTCTATAGTAGAGTTATTTATTTTATTTATTTCTAACTTACAGAAGGTAACGTTTTTTATGTTATTTTACTAATATACTAGCCAAAAGCAGTTTGTTGATAAGCTACAAGGCAGCACTTGCTACCTTGTATATAAATGACACATTCATTTCAAACATTGGATGTCACATTTAGGTAATAAACTGCTTTTGTTTAGAAAACATTTAAATACTTTGTCACCAACTTTTGCCCATTTTAGAAAACACATTTTAAAAAAACTTTAATTTCAGGTACAAGGAAACAATCGCCAATTTGAACGTGATCTACCACGACAGACCTGTGCCTCCGGGCCAGGAGTTGGTCCACTGGGTCAACCACGTCATCCGCACGAAGGGAGCCCCTCACCTCCGCTCCATGGCCTTGATGACACCCTGGTGGCAGAAGATGTACCTCGATCTTCTAGCTTTAGTTCTAATTGTTATATTTGTGAATGTTCAAGTTTTAAAGTTTATGTGTTGCTCGAGAAAGAAAGCAGTTAGCTCAGTTAGATCAAAGAAGAAAGAAAAAGCAATGAAGATTAATTGAATATTGTAAGTATAGGTAGGAACAAGAATGAATACTTAACATAAAAAAATGATTTCAAAAATATAATAGATTTTTATTTTAGTAACCTACCATCTTTAAATATAACATCCCTGTACATTGCTAGATATTTAATTATCTTGTTGTTGCGTACAATATCAAGTTGTCAAAGCAAGTGCAAAATGATTAAATGTTTTGCTTGTCAAAGCCCTATAAAGGAAAACATTAGATCTAGTTTTATCGTCACATTGCACGGACTGCGCTACTATTTGTCTTGTACCGGTCTAGCCTCAGAATCGATGGCTACCTGTGTTTGTTATTATTTTGTCTCCTTCACTCGTAACTTCTTTTCTATGACGACGTCCTTCTCTATTGATGTGACGTCATTCAAGTTTTCCACCAGTTAGAAGCGTTATCGGTTGACGAAATAGTTCACATTCGATACGATAGATGGTGCTACTAGTTTCATCCTACGAGACTTTGTAGTTGTTGTTCAACCAACATGCAAAGAGGCCAACACTGTATTGTATTGTAGTAGTACCGTACCGTATCTACCGCAGCTCATTGTTTGTTTATTCAAATGATGAAGTCCAATTTACAGTTTTCATTTTCAAAAGGAATTTTAATTACGATAATAATGCAAATTGACTTCAAATAATACTTAATACAATTTCTCAAAATATACAAAATAAGATTAGGGGCCATGCTCAGAAAAAAGAGAATGTCAAAATCAAAAGAAATTATAAAATTAAAGCAAAAGTTTTAATTGAAAAAGATCCGGGCACAATAGCCGGAAATACGGGCTAAATCCAGACGTAGCCTCGAGTTATCGAGTAACAAAAAACCCCTTAAAAAGATTTAAAAAATCACGATGCATTCGAGCGACCGCCTACCGCAGCCAAAAATAGAATACGAGTATATTCCTCTCGAAGAAAAACAGGCAATGCTGGATCTTCTGCAACGCAATCTCACCATTAATTCCGAACTTATAAAGCACAAGATCGAAAAACGTTATCAAGGCATTAAGATCCTTCTCAATAGCGATTTTAGAGCATCCGTGTTTACACTTTGGCAGAAGAAATTATTCTCTGGACGTTTTCGGTTGAGCAGAAGGTTTTAAATAACGTGGCATCAGATCGGCTTGGTTTGGTAGAGAGTTTTGTGCCCCTAAATACGTTATCTGTTTAGAGGGTTTAGGGCAATCCATCATAATCTAAAATTATAATAGGTAGGTAATTCTTGGATGTTTTGTTGAGAAGAAAATCTCAACAATAGATTTGATAATATTTATTTGTCGTTATAAATTTTGACACATTAAGATTTAATTTTAATTGAAATGGGATATTAGACCGTCCTTAAAATATATTATGCCTTATTTATTTAAGAATGCAAAACATTCTGGACCTAAATAATTTCAATTCCTTTAGCAACGCTAGCAAAGCAATCTTTATGCAAAAAATTTCAACTAAGTACAAAATGCTTTTTTTAGACCAGTTGGTAAATAGGAAAACCGCAGCTATAAGAAACGCTAGTGATCTAACACGGCTTATAGAAATTGGCATTTAGTATGTTTTTTCACAGAAATGTAACGTTACAAACAAAAGTTGCTGTTTTGATGATCCTGCCAACTAGCTCCCATCTTGCAAGAGCACGTCTTAGAATAAGACACGTGGCGTAAGCGTAACGTAAATCAATTGAAATGGTGAAGCTAAAACATACGCAAATTATGGAAGACAGGAGGGGCTAGGTATGCCTTTTATGCAAAAACAAAGGTCACCACGAATTGAGGACATCTTCCTTTTTTTTTGGAAGTCGGTTCAAAATACTAAAGCAATATAAAGCAGAAAAGCTCAATTCCTAAAATTAGGATAGAAAGAGGATCGACATTGCAGAAAAAAATATGTTGGTTTTTTTTTGCGTTTGCTCAGTGTATTCCACTTCCTTGAATTCCACACTACAAACGATGCATGCATTCTCTGTTCGAGCATCACATCTAATTTTCTAAGTAAATGGTGTAAATAGATAATTTAAGTACTGCACCTGATAAAAGCTAGATAGAAGGGTAATTTTTGTTTTCTTTCTGTTTACAGCAGCAGCGTTCAGAAGAAGGACATTTGTGTTGTAGAGCCTGGTAAAACTTTACATGAAGATTTAAAATCAAAAGTATACTCCAAATAAGAAATATGATTGGGTTTCAAGCTGTGGTTTCAAGTTATGAACTTGCTAAACAATTTCACCTACTCGCTCCATAGTTTAGCATTTACCGAAAGTGTATTGTAAAACTTAGGTAGGTACTATCCTTTCGAGAAATAGCAAAGAGACTTACTTATTCAAGAATAAAAATATTATAGTAAGCATGACACCAAAGATATATTAGAAAGAAAGATAAGGTAGATAAAGATATGGTAACTATTACCTATATAACTTTGAGGTGAATTTTTTTAATGTGCTCGTACTGCTAGTAATATCGTGGGATTTAGACAAGAACATCGAAACACAAACATTTCTGTTTAGTGATAACGAATGACTGTACATTCAGCAAGTGAACAAGCCACAAACTGCCCATCTTATTGTATAATCCACTACAGAAGTTGGATTCTTTATCATCATCATCATCATCATCTTCACCTTTCTCCAATTTAATTGCATCGCAACATGTGCTTTTTTCTTATTTATCACTATTTAACATTTTGTTCTTTTTGGATTCTGTCAAGTACAGGTGAGGTGACACCTTAGTTGTACCAAGTACTGTCATATCAGGGCTAATCAAATCGTTGCCTAGACACGTCTAGGTTAGAGTATTTAGGTACTTGTATTGGGTCCGGATTATAATATCGAAAGGAAAAACATCGAATGTCGTTTCATCGAACACTTTGCATCGAAGGGTCGCTACATCGAATGTGCTTAATATCGAAGGTAGGTACGCGTCATATAAAGCATTCTAATTCGAATTTGCTTCATCGAATATTTCACATCGAAATACCAATGGCATTATTATCTACCCATTTCTTGATTGCGTCGCTCAACCGAACGGCCTTATCTTGACATTAGTCCACAACAGCAGAAAAACACGTCCATAAATCTTTGGTAATTATACCTAGTTTTTAAGCAATGGCAACACGCCACTCACTGTATATCGCGTCAACAAGGTCACTTCGCCGGCAAAGACGCGAGTTGACAACGTCGCTCGATTGGCAGAGCGAGGCAGGTGTATAGCAAACGCACATGTTAGAGAGAGATGTCATGAACTTGTGCATTCAGTGGAGAACGTATGCAAGTCGTGACCCACGAGAAAGCGGCGAGACGCCGAATTTGTAAAGTGAATAAATTAGAAAGGAATCACGAAGTATAGAGTCTATTGAGAACGTTGATTTTAAGGGTCGTTTAAATTTTAAGGGGATTTTAACTGTGGGAAGATGACTTTTAATTCAATGCATACTCTTGATTCATATTCCATTTGAAATTTAACTTTGTTGGTTAAATTTACACTTGCGTAGTGCATACATGGTTAGGTACTTTCTTTTAAATTATTTTAATCTACTTAATTATCTAATTTAGTATTAACCTATTGACCCGACTCTGCATACCTAAGTATAATTATTTTATCAAATTGAATTTCGGATGTTATTGAATGCAGTCAATCCGAATTTTAAAACCGTAGATCTATCTATACTCTGTAAAAGCACCCCGGGAAAGGCTTTATGTCCATCAGTGGACGTCTCACGGCTGTTGATGAAATTTTGGACTCTATAATATAATATGCAGAATAGAATCTTAGTTGAAAATCAGTTGTTTAGAAGTTTAAATTTAATTTATTAGTTTAAAGAAAAAATGGTTGCTAGACAATAACATTTCTGACTTACTCTTCTTAACAAAAAAGTCCCTTTATTCTTATTATATTACGAATTTTCAATTTAATCAATAATCTTTGCAATTTTGTGTTTATTTATTTATTTTTACGTTTTAATTCAAAGTTATTTTACCACATTTCATAGATTTTAGTGGTACCAGGCTCACAGAGAAAAGAAAAATTCATTCTGCGCCCGCGCACGACGACGGCTCATTTCTGACGGATGACGCGCTGCTGTAGGCCTAAATGGAGTGAATATTGCTTCGATATTTAATACTCAAAAACATTTAAAATGATTCTGTTTTTACGATTAAGTGTATAAAATTATTAATAAACTTTAATATTAACTGAAAATTTGTTCAAATAAATTAATCTAAATGTATTTTTTTAAAGATATATTTCAGTCAGGAGCGCGGATGCGAATGCGACGCGTCTCTGGAGCGGGACTTGCATGTAGGTCGCTAAACCTTAAATCATAGGATCATATGAGAAAAATTTAAGTTAGGTAGAACCATTTATCAAGTTTTATGAAAATTATATTATCAAAGTGCAAATTAGCTTGTTTGTTTACCGTATATGTATAAAAAATAAAAATGTAGAGTTCGGGTGCGGTACGCGATCGGCGTCACGGTACTTTTTTATTTAAATGTTCTTACTATTGTGGACCACAATGTGGACCACAATTTGTGGTTCAAATTTCATAGCTTCTATAGAAAATTTAATAAAAATAGTAAAAAACTGATTTCATGTATCCATGTGATGTCAGGCATCTTTTAATTTAAATTTCTAAGTTGATTGTCTAATTTTAACCGTAAGTATTTGTTAACAGCATTAAATTCATTATTACTTAATAAAAAGTTACAGCGGCTTTCTTGAAAAGTACCTATTATTAGCCACATTTATGTTACCCCTAAATACATTTGAACAAAATGAGCTGAAAAGAAATTATGTTTTTACAACATTAGAAATAAAGTGTCAAATCGGGTCAGGATCGATAACTCACCGATCAGGCTACAAGACCATGCAAGCAATAAATTCATTCAAATAATTATACTTACTTTCTTTCAGTATCTGGAAATCGTCACCATAAAAATAAAAATCTATCGTCAGTTGTCAAAATAAACATGACGTCACTATTATGAGTAGCGGGTGACTCCCCTCTTCGCGTCCTGTCCCTCAGGGTGCCTCCCGAAGGGTGCCTGAGGTTGGCACGGGCAGATAAATAATTTATTATCGTAAACACATCGGCTATCGGTTTTCAAGCAGATAGGATTATCGTGTTTCGGGGAATCGATGGTTTTGGGCGTGTGCCGTTATTGTTGAAAATATTTATCGTGACAGGCAGGGCTGCTTGGATGCTAACCATGGGCAATGAGAAAGACCAACTCTTCCTAATTTCTGAGTCATTGTAAAAGGAAAATTGTATCGCAAGTAACAAAGAGTATTTTTACATCGGATAATTTACAAACGCAAGTGAAATCGCGGCTTAGGCCCGTATTTATAATCAGCTCTCAAGACTGACAGCGAGTTTGAGTTCGTATCAGAAATTTCATTTCAGTACTAAACGACCTGTCAAATCCATACTTAATATTGATCTCAATCTCGAGATCGCTTTATAAATACGCCGAGCCTTAGAAAGCTAGTTTTTTTTATAACCAACAAAGGAGCAAACTAAATTTTATTCATAACTTTTCTCCACCATGCCATCATGCCTGATTCAATAATAAAAATGTTAATATGTTTCGAAAAGTGGTTTCGATAAAGCTTTAATGTTAGGTACTTCTTTAAAATATAGAGCGTAAAAATAAAGGTAAAAGAACACCTTAATTTTTATCAGTTGCAGAAAGTCCACTGCTGGACAGGACATATTTTACCTTCTTTCTATAAGCAGGTCAGTAATAGATCCATGTGCCTTAGTTAAGATCTTCCTTCACATCTTTTACCTATTGCGATGGAGGCATAACCACGTTGAGCAAATTTTTCAGTAGCGAACGATTTCGCCGATAGTATCCCCAAACGCCCTAAGATGTACCGCAGCCCTTCACAAGGTGTTAGTGTCCAAGCTGATAAGAAGAACTACTTAAATCCGGATTTAAAAAAAAACCACCAAAGACCTAAAAGAGATTAAAAAGTGTCACTGGTCAGATTTGGCACAAGGGAAGAATGGCGTAATTTAATGTCGGAGGCCAAGATCCACTTTGGGTCGCTGAGCCAGCGAAGGAAGAAAGAATCCCCGAACTTAACCGCAGAAAATTATGTTATACTCGTATTCTAGTATTATTTTATTATCCTATAGTAACCAACATGCTCTCTGGTAACCTGTTTCGGTAACAAAGCGACGCCATACCAACGACGCTGCGGTTTGTGCCCGCAACCCGCATGCACAACAATTTATTCCATAAATTGATGATCATTATGATGTACTGTAACCATTTCTAGCGTTCTGTAATCGATGGACTGAAGCTCGAATATAATTATCAATATGAGTTCAATCACAATCATGTTTTGATGTTGTTCTTCTTTGTTTTTTTATTTCCTTTTGTTACAATTTGCATAAACTGTTCTTTTAATTAGCATGGCTTCCGGAGTACGGCAGGCAGTGTCAATCTTCTTATAAACATCTTGTCTTCGGGCAACGGATAATCGACAGTGGAGTGCCACAGGGTTCCGTTCTTGGCCCCGTGTTGTATACAATGTGTAACATAAAGGGTATATGCATCGTGAAATGTGTGAATCTACCCATGAAACTGAACAACTTTCCCTAAGGAACATAGGTCGAAATACGAAAAAAAGAAATTGACTTCCCATACTAAATGCGCTATCAGCTGATGCACTTTGTATGGACGGTCAATTTTTTTTTTTCGTTTTTCGACCTATGTTCCTAAGGGAAAGTTGTTCAGTTTCATGGGTAGATTCACACATTTCTTGATGCATATACCCTTTCTGTTACACGTTGTATAATCTACACCTTTGACTATGCCGCCTCATTTGCGAAGTAAGCGTCTTCGCAGATGTTACAAAAATATTTGCAAACCCTCTAGTAGACTACGCACAACTACAATCAGATTTAGATAAAATTGCCCACTGGTCTAAGGAGTGGCTCATAAATCTTCACGCAGAAAAATGTACTGTGCTTCACATAGGAGGAAAAAACCCTCGTCTGCCATATGAATTAAACAGTGTGCAGTTCAAAGCAATGAAAACACAAATGGATTTGGGTGTTACCATCGCTGAAAACCTTAAGTGGGAAGAACACATTTCTACCATAACCAAAAAGGCTAATATTCATTTATTTGACCAGGAAAGCATTCGGTACATTGACGCCAGATATAATACTCAAAATTCTGAAGACCTACTTACACTACATCAGACCTATCTTATACTCGAGTATGCATTCCAAGTCTGGAGTCCATACTTCGTCAAAGACATAGACTTACTTGAAAAGGTTCAGCCTTAGAGGTCTTGAAGCTTTCTACCTTGCAAGCAAGAAAAGAACGTGGGGATTTGATAGAGACATTCAAAGTTTTATACGGCCACTATAACCTGTCAAACTTTGATGCCCTATTCAATGGAGACCAAAATTGCCGATTGCGAGGTCACAGCATGAAACTGACAACTCGTTTCTCACACAACAACCCACACAAGCACTTTCTTGCAAATAGAGTGGTTACTAACTGGAACAAGCTTCCTCAAGATGTCGTGACAGCACAGAATACAAATACCTTTAAAAACAAATTGGACAAATATCTACAAAACTATAAAAAGACAAACAAATCATGAACAGTGGGATACAGGCTCTATCAGTTGCTACAACTAACTGCCTGATTATATAAATTAATTAAAGATCCAATTTTTCAAAATATTGTTCTTTCAGTTTACCACAAAGCAATGTTCACCTCTAATACCAAAAAGTAATATCCACAATAAAACCCCTGGATCTGTAATATCTGTATGTAGCTCGGCCCGGTTTTGTCGGTCGATAAAGTGGGGTGGTGATACCGCGGTACGGGGGTGGCCACCCTCCCCCCTCCCCCCGCGGCAACCACCCCCCAGAGAGCGCCCTTATAGTCGTGCGGTCGGTGCGGACTTGTTGGGTTAGGTTAGTTCGGGATACAGTTTGGTTTAACAATAAATTATAGTGATTTGTAAGTGGTAAAGAAAATCAAAAGTAGATTGTAGGGATCTTTCAAGATAATTTTTTAAAAGAACAAAACGCATAAGTACCTACATTAAGGTACATTTATTTTTTTGCTCCGGTATTTAATTGCAGCAACGTTTTTGGATTATTGAAATAGAATTTGTCCATAGGTAATACCATGCAGAAAAGGGAAATCGGGGCTCCTCAGCCTCCGCAGGAGCCGCTCCTGGTGGCTACTGGCTAGGAGTATTACTACGAGAAGTCAATTTTTGTATGAAAATTTCGCTAATCACACTGTTGCTTCCATCAGAAGGGTAACATGCATGTAGCCCCACCTAATTAAAAACATGTTATTCCATAGCAATCGCGTGATTTTTTGCACTTTTAGAGCGATAAATCTCATTTACACAGAAAATAGCGAGTCTCGCGACCACTTTTCATACGGCCCTACTGATATGTCTTTGATGACCGGGAGGCCGCTTACCTATTCAGTTTCGAATCTTTACCGAGAACATTTGAAACCACTTTTTAATTAAATTATAGCTAGTCTAGAGTGCACTCTTTAATGCGCCTGATTCTTTAAGACGGAGAACTCATCTACGATATCTCATAAGATTGTGGTAGAGTAGAGGTGACCGCCCCTATTGTCAGCCTTTGCAAATTTAATGTTTACAAAATCATTCTGCATAAACTTATAGGTCAAAACTAGTATTATTTATTTTAAACGGTAGGTTATTTAATGGAGAAATATATTTATTGGGGTAAATTATCGTAAGTTACAACGCATTGGGCGATTTTAATGTAAAATTTTACTGGCCTACTTACGTACGGCGGCTGTCAAAGTAAAGTGATGTTTTAGATAAAACCATACTCTTATAATCACATAGGTAGCCCATACATAACATAACCTACTTATCGTACAAAGTATCAGTTCATGAAAACACAAAGAGATGGTAACGCTACTAGGCTTAAGCTTAAGAAAGTAACTGGTAACTAAGTACATTAGTTTCTATAACCAGAAGAAGTAGATGGATAGGTAAGTGTGTACATGGTGTGTACCTAACTAAATATTATGCACTGGTATTGCGATAAATCACTTCGCGCGTGTGGTGCTGGATTGGAATTAGCACCCCTACTTCCTGTGGGTGTCGTGTGTAGGTGATAAAATCCATGAAATGGGTAGCAGCTCTGCAACAACATTGCTGGATAAAGACAGATAAGTAGATAAAAAATTACCGGTCTCCATCTCCCTAGCCTTTTTCCCGAATTGCATGGGGTCAGGTACCTAATCTAGCGCATTGAATTGAACCATTGCCAACCTAACTTCTGCAACCCTGACGGGAATCAAGACCCAATCCTAAATAAGGGCTTTTCCTGGTGTCAAATTTTCAAGCCGCAAAATGGCCTCTGACGTCGTTTAATGATACTAGCCCGGTCCAACCCCAACGGTTTACGTGCCTTCAGAATAAATAAAACGCTCGAGTTGTTATGCGACTACCGGTCACCCCACCATGGCCTAGCCACGGCGATGGTTGCTTAACATTCGTTATCGGAATGAATAAGCACTAACCACTTGACCACGAGCGCCTTCATACCTGACTAAATGGGGACCAAAACACAAGTGTTGGAATTCACGAAATCCGTTCCTGCCCAAACACACACTGAAAGAAATCGTTGATTATATTGATCAACAAGATGATAGCATCTAACAAGTAACTTGTTAACATACGAGCGTATAAAGTAATATGATTATGGCAATAAAGTCCACTTGATTGAGTAACAATCAAGTTGACTTTATAAGATCAAACAAGTACTTGTTTAATCCAATATGATCAAATAATTATAACAAACAAGTTTGGTTATTATACCAATGATTTCTGCTGATTGAAGTAACAATGAACTTTATTAAGTTTATTAAGTATTTTAGTAGTTTCTATTATGTCAGGTAATTGCTGCTATCAAAGGACTTCATTAATGTGAACATGAAAACTTGATACATTTAATTATGTTCGACATTAGAATCAATAATTTAGTTGTTAACTTCTGTTATATAATTTATTTCACTTAATCAAGCTGTCTTTATTATTTGAATTAAAATAAATAGTAAAGTCTAATAAGCTTTTCTTTAGTTTAATCATCACAATTGATTGGGTATAACAGTTAATAATTGTTAAGTCATTCAGATAACTTGTTTAAAGCTATAAAGTGTTTTATTGGGTTAATCAAGAAAGGTGTTTACTTTTTGTACTATACAGGGTCTAAATTTAATATATATGTTTCTTTTAACAAGTGATGGTGCTGCGTTACAGGATGTTATGGTACGTACTGCGCTCACCTTTAAAAGGAACGCAGTACTTTTATAACATCCTGTGTAAGTAGATCACTTGTTAAAGAAACATATATATTATTAAATTTAGACCCTGTAAAATAATATTTTTTATATAAAATGAAATGTCAGAAATGTTTATAAAACGTTTTATTTCAAGTCATTATTTAGAGATTAACATCTTTACGTACTTATGCTAATTTATACCTTACTTAGGTATGTTTGGCAAGCAACATAATGTGTTTAAAATCAACAACTTAAACTAATATAAAAATTGTTACTTACTTATGCTAATTTATATACTTAGGTATGTTTGGCAAGCAACATTTGTGTTGTAAACACTAAATACTAAATACTGAGTATCCTATTTTCTCCATTTTATGAGATGGATTTTTTTTAATAATTTTTATGGTCTCCGTTGACCTGTTGCTTCGAAATCTTCCTTGAGTAACTGCAGTAGGCTCTGTAAACAACAAAATCGAACTATTATTTTTTAGACTTTGGACATACTCATGGCTGAGCTATGCCTAAATTTGTCAGTCTTTGGTTCATTACATAGTTGTCGCACTGTTAAACTAATTATAACTCACCAGGTTCACCTGGGGGTTCTCTGGGGCGTTCTGGTGGGTGTCTGGGAAAGAGTCTGTGAGTGTCGGGCGTCTGGGGGTCAGAGAGTCAAATTCAGGGCGGGGTGTAGGAGTTGGAGTATACGCTTTGGGGCACTATGAAACGCATAGAAAAATAAAAAAAATTAAATAATGGATAAGTGAATTTAAGGGTTTTTTTTTTTTGTAAAAGTTGACTCTCTTGAGGCCTCCATCCGATGGTGTCATTAAAAGGGGGGAGTCATGTCAGGAAGGTACTTACTGATAAAATTTTCGCGCAAATGCGACAGGCCCCAAGCCTGCAGCAGGTCGGAAACTTCATCCATTATCACTTGCACCTCACTACTATTGAAATATCCGCAGATAATCACTATTTGAATAGGTACTTTAATCTGAAAACTACTCTTCTTATTTAGAAAAAAATATGTACGTAAAAAACGTGGCGCACTCGCCGACCGATTCAAATGAAATGACAAGTTTCTACATGCAACTTTTCGCGACGCTCCGGGTATGTTTACATCAAGCAACTAGCAGTATACAATCAAACAAGACAATGTTTGTATCAACAAAGCAACTTGATTGAATTAAATAAAAGGGTAATTGTTTTAAATATTCTTGCGTTATACCAACAAACAAGATTTACTTGATAAAAACATTCATCTGTAATTGTAGGACTAATCATTTAACTTGATTGATTTTTTGATCATTTCAGCTTTGTTGAAACAACAAACAGTGCTTGTTCATTTTAAATAAGTTGTTGATTGTTTCATTCATATTGTTTTCAATCAAGCAAAATCCCATACTTGATTGGCTCGATTTCTGTCAGTGCATCCACCCAATCAACCCGCACTGGTTAAATGTGGCAGGAAAATAATAATAATAGTAACAAAATTTTCTTACATCCTGTATTTACCTATTTTCTCGTCACTCGCTTAAAAATATTCCAATCCGGTAAAGCTATAACCTACTCTACTCACCTACTACCTACACGAAGTTACACAATCCATTAATAAAGCTATTTTTAAATGCCTTCCAGTTGCAACTTTGTAACTTCAAGCCCTTTAAGAGCAACGTAGCAAAGTTCAAGCGAATCGCAGGGCGTGTACAGAAGGGCCGACAGAAAGGGGAGGGCTTAGCGTTCAGCCCCGCCCCTTTTCTGAACCCCAAATAAAACCTTATAAAATTCACGACTTATACACCTTACGACTCACCGTGAGGTACCTACCTACCTATACCTGAACCAGATGTGACAGGCTGTCAAAAGTGAAGATTTATGCGTAATGAAATGAATATCGGTAGATTTATTAGTAAAAGAATAGGATCAATAGATCAATCGGTTTGGCAACCAATACAAAGAAAGATTCCCTTTAACATTTACAGATTTTTTGGTAGCATAACCTAAACAAGAAGGAAATAAGTATCACAAAAATATAAACATAGATCTCATCATTTTCTTTCCGCCGATAAACTCTATACCAACACCAACATACAACCAGTCACGCTGTGCTTAAAAACCTAGAGGTTAATAAATGCAATAAAAACTTAAGCAAAAACTTGGGTCTCACCAAGGCAAGGTCCGTTGTCCGCAGGGCGTGCGCGCAGGCGCAGGGCCACTCCCTAAGGCGGCGCGAGTCACCACGCCCCGCCCCCGGCCCGCCCTTTGAGGCCCTTCGAACTTCTTGCCCTGCGAGTTGGGATTCCCGTTTGAAGGCTTGGCGAAATGAAGTTCTGCTTGGATAAGATAAAAAATGGATTGGATAAAGTTAGTTATGTTGATGTTTTAATTACGACCTAAAGTTAATAAGTTGTACCTAGGCACTGTGTTCTATTTATGATCTGATACAAAGTGGGTATAAAACATAAGCGGTTATTAAAAACAAGTTGAAAGATGGACAGAAATAAGTAGGTGCAAGCTTGAGCTGAAATCAAATTTTTAAACATGCTGGAAGTGGTCCTATTGAATCTTAACTACCTAAATGAAATGGTCAACATGATATAAGTAGTATGTAGTTACTACTTATTTTTACTAACTGACAGGTAACCAGGTGACAAAAAAAAATGGCTTGGGTAGATATTTTAGTCTATTTTTAGAAAAATATCCGATAAAATTTGCTGCTTTTTTAGGAAAACAGATTCTCATTTAATTCGTTACCGAAAATAATTTAAATATTCCATTAAGAAAAAAACACAAAAAAAAATTTGTAAACCTATTTCCAATGTCAGTTAAAAATTTGATTGACCCAAAACATTGAGACACCATAGAGCACATAATACCTGCGAAAAATAATAAAGATTTGTGTGAAGTTAATAGGTCGACTGGTAATGGGCCTACGTGGTCGACTAAGACCCGATCGCCCTAATGAAGGGTAGAGTAGGCTCGTGCCATGCTCGTGCCGCTCAATGGGAACATGTAGTACTTATTCGACAGAATAACAAATCAATCTGGATGCAAATTTTCCAGAAATAGGCTGCATTTGGGAAGTGGTAAGACTCATGAACAAAACTACTCACGAACTACTTAGTGCTATTATTATAGTTTCTTTAGTAAGGGACCTTGGAGTTAGAGACAGCAAACTAATTTTACCTTGAATTTCGACTACCTACGTTACTCAGCTTGCTTGCCGGTAACATTTTAGGTTTTACTTTTAAGACTGCTAAGCCATTTAAGATAAGAACCCAAACTCAGTTATTTATTGTACGTTAGAAACATGCTAGATATAGAATACGCCTCAGTTGTTTGGTCTGCCATTTCACTCAGATTGAATCGGCTCCGAATCTAACGCTGTTTCATAAGAAGGCTTAGCGGTAGCTAAGCTAAGCATCAAGAGAAGAGAAGAAGAGATGAGAGAAGTTATAAATGACAACATGTCATTACAATATTACGGAATTCTAACGTTACGACGCTGTTATCTATTGCGTCGACAAAACGATGTCGTAGTTGACTTGTTTGCTTTGCAGGACAAGATATTTAAATGACATAGTTATGATGATGACCACAGCGATGATTAAGTTAAGGAACAGAACAAACAGTAGACCAGAATAAAATCAATGAACTTGCTGTTATCTGCCGTGCCGTAGAGAATTTGATTCTCCAACAAGACTGAATGAACAACGAAGATAATCTATTTTCTATTTTTAATGGATAGAAGCAGGCTGGAGGATTGATATTTAAAACGCGAAAATACGTTACAGAACTTGTAACTGTTACAAGCCAAGCCATATTCAATTATACCGCTTGAGAAAAATAAACACCCCATCAATTTCGAAACATCTCAACGTAACCCGTTGCAATCAATCAATCAATCCCCGAGCATCACAAATCCGTCGCAGCCACAACACAACCCTCATTTGAATAACAAATAGGTAGGAACAGTACCTATCTCCTTACTATGACTAATGAATGACTCCAATAAAATCCCTTGGATCCTCTAACAAAAGGCCGCGAGGAGAGGGGCTGACGTGGGCGGGTCGGGACCCACTGCCACTGACGTATAACTAGAGTGGCCTGTTTTTATACGACTACCATCCCTGGTTCATGCTTTCCTAGTACTCTGACGTCATTGTTGCCTTCAAATTGATGGAAAGGAAAAAAAAGAAAAATGAGGTGGGGCTGGGCTCGCTGGTTAATGTGGAATTTTCTGGTCATATCTTGACTATTTTATGGAGAGATTCCAAGTTTGGTATTTGTGTGATTAAGTGAAGCGCATTCTTGTTGGTCAAGTATGTGTGTAGCATATTATTTTTTGTAAAAATGCTAGATTTACGGCTTTTAACACCTAATCTGACGTTGATAGGGTGTAAAAAAAACAATATGAAAGAAAATATGTATGAATAGGTATCTAAATTGATGCTATGATCGATATGACTGTTAAAATAAATCGAAATGCTAGTACCTAACACATAAATTTAAAACTATTTGTGCCGTATAAAGGTGCACTAACAAACACCCACTTGTTCACGTCATACAGCAATGTGGGAGCTAAAGGTCAGATTATGACGCAAAAGAACAGAATTCTACGTAGCTATAGCTAGCTAGCCAATATCATGAAACAAAGAAACCAATCTTGAATGAACTAACATTCTGATATCACCGACACGACCTCGAATACCAAGTAGGTAAACACCGACGTAAACAAGCCCAGTAGTGACGGATGATTTTATAAGCAGAGCACGCCGCCGTCAACCAGATGAATTTATTAACCAGTCAAGGTGAAGAGATCGATGATAACACGCTTGCGCCGCGAGCTCGTAACCACGTGTCCGTCAACAGATGGCGGTGGCAAGCAGTACGCATGCGCGCGATTATTGAGCGCACCCGTACAACCGTAGAGCGACCTACGGTGACATAAATCATATGTTTCTGTTCTAGCATACGGCGGCTTCAAATTACCTTCGCTCGTAATGACGCTGGCGAAGGCTATCATTCAACTTTACGTTCTGTTTCCTTTGCGTTACAGTTGGTTCTAGCTTGGACTTTGGTCGGTGGAGTAAATGGCTCTTGGCGAGCAGCCGCGGACGTCAATTACGGCACTTTATCTGGGCACGGTCCGCGGGCTACATACCGCTGTTCTATTTGCAAGTCACACTGAAATCTAATTAGTTTTTAAACCGGCAGCGGCTGTACATTACGCGCGGGCATCATCCTTTTTAACATGGTAGAGATAAAAAAACGGATCGCTAATTACGTTCAGTTTTCAGTTTTTACTACTTCAGAGATTTTCTGTTTGTTTTATTAGGAGTATATTAAATCACAATCGTTCATAATTTTTGGGAATGGTTGGCTAATTTTTACTTTTCAATGATTAGCAAAATGTAGAATCACGTGTCCGTCATTTCTCTTTCAAAAGAAACATTCATTAGACATCATTACATTGAAAATTCCGGAACGTAATCCCAGGAAATAGATGCTTGTTAAAAACTTCAGAGAAGAAAAACTTGAGAGGCTCATGAATGCTTGAAACTTTTCCCTTCTGGCTTTGGGGAAAGTAGACAATTTGCTGGTAACAATGGCGCAGTTATTTTTATTGCGAAGAACATACTTTATTGCTCGGAAAGTCGGTGTCTGCAAAGTTGCAGCCAGTCGCCATATTTATGGCAGTTCGCAACACAAACTTTGTTGGGTAGTTGTAAAGTTGTTCAACTTAATGGGGGAGTAAGCGATGGGAGAAGACACGAGTTTGAAATTTATTAATTTATGGTAGAGGTGGCGGTATGTCAAAAGTTTATAGAGTTTTTAACACTAAAACAATCTCTGTTCGGTTTAGTGCGTTTTATAATCGACTCTACATACAAGTAGGACTGTGCAAGTACTCGTCGATAGGTACAAAATGCGTCAATTTAATTAAACTAATGTTTTGAACAAAGTTGGCAAAGGTTTTCGCAAAGAACATAGGTACTATGTTTACGAGTAGGTGCGTACCATTTTAATGGAAAACTTTCTTTCATTTTGGAATTTTACGTTCTTTGTGAAAAGTTACCTACCTATTTGTTTTAGTAGCAAATGCCCTAGTTATAATAATTTTTGGTCACAAGGAAAAAATAACACAGAAGCAAACCATAAACCATAAATTGCAAATATCCCAAACATATTACTATAAAGTTTAAAAACATACAACGAAGAATCCTCTTATAAATTATTTCTGCCATCAATCACCAAAACAAAGATGAAAGATCCCACGAAAAGAAACTAACAAAAACCTGGGCCTCAAGTCTGCTAAATGAATCGTGTCAAAATGGCATGCCGATGTCGTCTCAATGGTGACATTTTGAAGATTTCGTATTCTGTTAATTTTTTTAGAGATCAATGTCTTTCCAATGGTGTCACAATGGTGTTTCAATGGTGTTTCAATGACTTGCTACAGGATGCCACTGTGATTTTTGACAGGTCAATCTAAAATTTGACGTTTATGTATGGCCACGCTTTAAATGAGCACGGCGAAAAAAGGAACTAACACCGTCGTCTTGAGATTTGACAGTTCTCCTTGTACTGCAGGGCCCCCGCCCACGTTCATCTAGAACCGCGTCGTACTGAACCACCGAACCGCCACGATGTTTTTTGGTATTCTGCTCTTCGATGGCTTCATGACGGCATGTTAATTTCGTATTCTACTAAATTTTGACGTTTCGCCTCCATGCGATTTTGGCCGTACTGACGCCATTGAACAACCATACCTATTTTCATAGTGGATTCGGTTAGTGTGTATATATTTTCATATAAAATGAGGCCCTACACGTCGCTTAATTTACGAAACCACATTTTGAGGGTATTTTGCACTCTCAGCGCTATTTAACATGGGAAGTTTTGTATATGGTTTTATTTCTAAAATATGAAAAGTAACAAATTAAAAATGTAGCCTTCGGAATAACGTTCACTGTGACGTGCTAAGTAAGGATTTCAAAGATTCGCCAAGTTGGCTACCGCTTGGTAGCTCAGTTGGCAGAACGGCACTCCAACGGTCGCAGGTTCAAACCCTGCGCACGGCAAATTTCAAATTTCTTACTTTTCAAATCGACAAACGAAAATAACACTCTGCCACGTTACGTACTTGGTGGGTTTAACAGAGGTATTGAGCTCCATGATTTAGCTTAAGCTGCTATTATGCATATTAGATTATCTATTAAGGCCAGTGTTAATATATGCTAAGGGTGATTTTTTATATTATAATATTTATGTATTGCAGTTTGCCAGCATTTCGCTTATATATTAAGTACAACACACGAAAACTTTTGATTTCCTCTCTTCATTTGTACAATATGACCGAAAAAAAAACAGGTGGAAAATTCTATGTAATTTTTAACCAATTTTTATAATATAAATGTGGAAATGAAAGCACGATTAAATGAATGAAATTCGACCACTGTCTCAACCAAATAAACTTTATTGACGTACAAAAAACACAATTAATTTAAATAAATCAAGAAGAATATATTAAGTCGTGTACACTTTTCTTGAGTGTGGTGTGTGATTGATTTTTTGGGTGCAATCTGATTGAATTGAGATGCTGTTTGCCTGCACTATCTATCCGCAGCCGTAGCGCCGAAATTGTGACCCTCTGTTGTACGCGTGCAGTGTGCCAAGTGCCAGTTGTAGTAGGTGATTCTCCATAAAGTCGATGAGCGTGGTTTGTCCGACCGTGGTCTACGCTCGCTCACGGTCCTGTTATTATTTATTTATATTCTGTAAATAAAAGCAAGACATGCATAAACATCATCATGTTATTCATTGTAAGCAAAAAAGTGTTACCTGCTGATGAGCGCACGTATGTGTCACGGAATTACACGATAAATAAGACAGAATGTGTTACAGTGGATTTTATAAGTTACTTACTAATTTTAACCTCAATGCAATATTACGATCATGCATAGTAGGTACATATTTAGCTTTTATAATGTGATCATAATAATCATGGCAGTTGAAAAAAGTTGTTGACAGGCACCTACTTTTTTCCAAGTAGCTTTTTCTTATAGCAAAGATCTAAAGTTTTGCGCTGCAACAGCCAACGTTATTTACTTTTTTATGTAAAATACACTTTTAAATATATGCCAAGTAGTTATATTGAAGAATTATGTTCTGTTTAATACAAAATCGTGTTTAATTTGGAAGTATAATGGTTGATTAGACAAGAAAATAATAAAATCGAACTTGGTATCTTTGAATAAATTCTCTTTGTACTAGTAAGTTTTTGGTAGTTTTTGTGGAAGCTTTTGACGGGCAACACCGGAATTTAGATCACACCTAGACATCTCTGAGGCATGCGCATTAGGGGCTTGGCATGTGTGAGGCGATTACGACACCATGATAGTCTGATGCGATTGATTCCAAAATTTAGCAGAATACCAAATTTCCTTTCAGTGGTAAATCACTGATAATCCAGTGGCATCGATGGAATGACAGGCTTGTCATTATGACAAATGAGCTGCCATTGCAATTTTTTCTTCATTATTTGTGCGTAATTTGTGCATTGATTGCATTTAATTAATTAATTAATTTCATTTTGTTTTAAAAATGAGGCCTTTCACGTCGCCTATTTTACGGTGGCGCGTTTTAAAAATTGCTGATATTGCTGTTCGCCGCCGGCAGCTTATAAGAGTGCTACAGCGACGCCGGCTACGTGTATTAGCGAGAAAAACCTTCGACCCGTTCCAGGACCTCTCCGATAAGGAATTTATGAAGACGTATCGGCTGGACAAAATTTCCGTAAAATGGCTGGTTATGAATTTACGGGCTTTTATACCCAAGCCAAAAAGAGCTGATGGTATAAGTCTAAAATTAAAGGTACACCTACATAACATAGTATAAAGTATCTATCTACATCTACACTATATATAAAAGAGGAAATTTAGACTCATGGGTCGATCGACTTGATACCTTGCTTGATACCCATACGACAGAAGAAGAGGAAAGACTTGTATTTTTGTGTGTGTATGTATTGTGTATGTAGGTTTGTAACGAAGAAACTCAAAAACTACTGAATCGAGGGGAGAAAAATTTGTCATTCCCATGGGAAAGACATTTTACCAACTTTTACACACTTACTAAACCGCGGGACAAAAAGCAAGTCTAAAATAAAACTAATGTAAACATTGTGAACAACAAAAAAATTTATTTTTTAGGTTCTCATTGCCCTTTCCTTTTATGCTTCGGGTTCCTATCAAACCCTTGTGGGGCAAAGCGGGTGCCACAATGTTTCCCAGACTACGGTGTCGAGAGCTGTGAGACAGGTTACACGGGCCCTGAATCTTGTTTACGGCCACTATATTAAGTGGCCAACATCACTTGAAGAGAGGAATAAGCTTAAATCAAGGTAAAATCCCATTTTCTCAAATATAAAAAGCTATATGTTAATAAAGATAAACCCAATGATAATCATAACCTTTACAAATTACAGATTCTATTATAGATTCCACATACCAGGCGTGCTGGGCGCAATTGACGGCACTCATGTCGCTATTATAAGGCCCGAGTACCACGAGGAGAGATATTTCAATAGAAAAGGTTATCACTCTTTAAATGTAAGTACATTACTTGTGTTGGTATAATGCTAAATACATACGTCCATTAATTCATTAATATTTACCATCATTCCATCTTCACCGCATTGCGTCAACAAAGAGTGGCATCCAAAGAAAAAACTAGGTTACTTACATCAAGTAAATTTATTATTACTAGCTTTCTGCCTTCAGTTATGCTACTTTTATTAAATAGATTTGTGACTATTTTTAGATCTGTGATTCGGACCTAAATATCATATGTGTCGACGCCAGTTCGCCGGGATCAGCCCACGATTCAACTGTGTGGCAAGGCCATCCTCTCAGCGTTCACCTCTCCAACCTTTCAAATTTAGGAGAGCAAGTTTTTTTACTGGGTAATACTTATGTACCTAGTATCATTAAAAAATCTGTGATTTACAGAAGTATTTTCAGCAAATCGATGGTTATTTTTTAGATTTTTTATTTTATTAGGTAGTTAGTGAAATTCTTAACTTGTATTTATATGGCAATGGGCATATTTTTTACAAACTATGATGAAATTAATTAATTGAAACACTTATTAAGACACGACTTACTACTAAAAACAAAAATAATAATATAAAATATAGTTAGTTAGTAATGGATGAATCACAGCACTACAATAAAAGTAAATTAAATAGTCACAGCCCTCTGTTACCCATTCTCCTGCATATAAGACCATAACC